>JAMQGT020007544.1:0-13187 GCA_024447675.2 Pterophyllum scalare | reverse complement strand
TTTTTCTAACTCAGTTAACATTATATTGAATAATAAAATTTATGATTTTCTTTCTTTTTTCCTTTCACAAACTTTCCATTTCTCTTTTATATATTTTTTTTTGATGTAAGGTGGTCTTCTTTTTTCTTTTTCTTTCAAGCTACACTGTAATTAAATATAAACTACAATCTGAAATGTTTTTTAGGACAAAGAAGACCCCTACACAAGCCTTCAACGGCAAACCAGTGATGTCTACCAACCCCTCTCCTCAGGCCGTCTCGATCATGATGCTGAAGCTAGTCCATTTCATAGTCATCTACATTAATAATCAGGGAACAGATGGAAAAGATTTACAACCTGCTTACATGAACAGTTTAATTTGGCAACATCACACTTAATGTTAGTTAGTAAATGGTAAAACAGTTTCTTTTGTATGGAAAGAACTGCACACTTCTCTTCCAATAAAGCTTTTAATTACACCGTTGAAGAAGAATTACCTAAAATTCAGCCAGTGTCTGTTTTCGTTTATTATTTTTTACATTTCTAGTTCATTGGTTCCTAAATTGTGGGGTGCAGCCCCCTGGTGGGCCGTGGAAGTACTGCAGGTGGGTCACAGTAAACAGAAATTCAGTTTGAAATTACTCACAACTATCCATAGTTACATATTTATATAAATGTAATTATATAAACGTGAATTAAAACTGGCAATAGGAGTTCTTGAGTTTGCTCATTACTCTGACCCAAATTTACTGCTCTTGTACTGAAGTTTGTGTCCCAGTAGCAAGTGGGTCACATATTGGCATTAGCTTTTTACATATGACTTGGTAGTATTAGCAATATATATATATATATATATATATATATATATATATATACACACACACACACACACACACACACACACACATATATACATACATACATATATATTGTCATGGTCCCTGGCAGTGATGCCTTTTTTTTCCTACCTCTGTTCCTCCCCCTTGTGTGGTGGCTGTGTGTTGGTGGGCGCGGTTTTGGCTGGTGTCTCCTCCCCCCTCGATCAGCTGCTCTCACCTGTGTCTGATCATCTTGTTGTCCAGCTCTACTTAAGCGGGCAGCAGGCTTCCACCCGTCGCTGGATCGTTGACTGAGAACCAGTTAGTTCCGGCCCTCATCCCGTGAGTCTCTCCTATTTATCGTTCGTCGTGACTTACCTGTGTTTGCCTTGTGTACAGATTCCTCCCTGTTCGAGTGGAAGTCTTCCCGGAGAGCCGCAGCCCAGTCTTCCCCCAAAGCCCACCTCACGGCCTGCTCACCGCATCTCCCCTGGAGCCCTAGTCACCTTCCGTATCACCGGAGTCCTTTTCCCCCCATCCCCAAGTCCGCCTACCTCTCATCACTGTAAATAAAACTGTGCACTAAAACCGATACCTCTGCCTCTGCTTTTGAGATCCGCAGCACCTCCAACGTGACATATATATGTATATATATATATACACACACACACATATATACATATACATATATATATATATATATATATATATATATATATATATATATATATATATATACACACACACACACACTCTCTCACGCAATGTTGCAGAGCCAAGATAGCCCTACAACATCCAGAGCCTTCAGGAACTCAGGCCGAATCTCATTCACCACAGGGGTCCTGCCACCCAGGAATTGTTTAACCACCTCAGTGACCTCACCCCCAGTGATGGGCAAGTCATGCCCCTCCCCAGACTCTGCTTCTGCTATAAAAGGTGTGTCATTGGGATTAAGGAGGTCCTCAAAGTATTCCTTCCACTGCCTTAATCCCACTGGCCACCCCTGGCCATTGCCCGACACACATTGCACCCAACCCCTACAATGCCTCCTGTGGGTGGTAGGCCTATGTCATCTCTGGGCTGCACCCGGCCAGGCACTACAGGCTAATGCCTGGCCACCAGATGCTCCCTCTAAAGCTCCCTCCCCAGGGCTGGCTCCAGGGTGGGGCCCCGGTAACCCTCTCCCGGTCAGGGTAAACAGACTGCCTCGATGGCTTTTCCACAGGGGGTCTTATCAAATATGCAGACATAACACAACACCAGGAGGTGTTTTATATGTTAAAGTGAACAATCTGGTACATTCTTAAAAAGCATGAATTCACTGGCCAGCTCAGCAACACCAAAAGGCCTGAAAGACCACATCTAACCAAGCTGAGAACACTCTCAAGGAGGTAGATGTATTTTTAGTAAGTGCAACCAAGACATGCCTTAATGGATGTACATGCACAACAAGGTGAAAACCACTGGTTACACTCAAGAACATGAAGGCTAAATTAGACTTTGTCAGAAAACATCTGAGCATCTGCACAGTCCTGGAAAACAGAGAAATTAAAACAAGATTAACTTGAAGCAGAATGATGGGAAGAGAAATATATGGGGAAGCATGGAAACAGCTCATCATCTGTCAGTCACGGTGGAAGTAATGTTATGGCATGAGCATGTGTGGCTGCCAGTGGAACTGAGTCACTAGTGTTTATTAATGATGCAACTTCTGATAGAAGCAGCAGGCTGAATTCTGAAGTGTACAAGGCTATACTCTCTGCTCAGATCAGCCAAATGCTGCAAAACCGATTGGACAGTACCTCACAGCAAATGGATGTTGAGCCAAGCAAACTGCAAAAATTACCCAAGAGTTTCTCAAGGTAAAGAAATTGGATATTCTTCAATGGCCGGTTGCCTGATCTCGGCCAAATAGAGCAGGATTTTCACTTACTGAAGACAAAACTGAATGCAAACAAGCAGCAGCTGAAAGTGGCTGCAGTAATGGCCTGGCAGATCATCTCAAGGGATGCCAAACACATTATTCACAGTCATTAACTGTAAACGGATTTTATCATAATGTTGACAACAACCCTCAACATTCAAAATGATCTTTGTTTGTCCAATTATTTTGAGCCTCTGAAAATGGAGGACTACATATAAAAATGGTTGAAATTCCTAAACAATTAATGAACTACTTTTGTTAAACAGTTTGAGAACCTAAAGCTTTAAATGATCATCAAATTCTTCACATTTTTACCCTGAGAAATGTTAATCTTTAATTGCTGAAGTATTTGCCTCTGCAGTCTTATCACAGAGTGATAAAGTCCTTCTGGAGAAAGACTAGTCTCTCTGGGATTGTTCTATACTCAGTTGTATTACGGCTTAGCCTCAATAGTCTGTGAAATGTTTCACCCTCACTTTTTTTCAGCATTATTTTTCTAGTCTTTTGTCAGCTCTGTCCCAGTTTATTTAAAAGAGCCTCAAATTAAAATTAAGCTTACATTTTTCAGAACAAAAATCATATTTTTCATTTTTGACATTTTATTTGCCACATCTATGCAATTACAGCTGTATTTAGCTTTGCATATGTGTTTCTGAAACAAGAAACCCAAAACACATTGAACTAATACAACACAACAAGGAACAAATACTACACAGCAGGCTTAATACCATCATTCACAATGAACAGTGTAAACAATTCCCACAAGAATGAAACAGCACCCTCTGCTGGTCCAACTGATCTAATTACCAAAATGCAGAACAGGTGATAGTATTATGCAACTAGAACTAACTTAATGAGCATGAACATGACAGAAATACCAGGGCCAATAGAGCATGCAAGATTTGCAATTAGTTGCCGCTAATTACAAATCTTGAAATTGACCCAGACGACCAGATGCCAACTATTATGGTGCCTCAGTGAGTTAATAGGTTGTGCTCCTACTCTATGCTGCTTGTAATGGACTCCAAATGGCTAAGGTGCAGTGTGTTGCATGCGCCCATTCAACAGTCCAGGTGGAGTGAAGTGTCCTGCAAATCGGGGAAGTGAGTTATGGGTAATAACTTAGGTGCAAAAGAGGCCTTTTTTTTCTTTAAACATACTGTAGTGTGGATATGTGAGTACAGACCTGATATTTGATGAATTGACTGCATATAAGGTGGGGAAAATAAGTATTTGATACACTGCAGATTTTGCAAGTTTTCCCACCTACAAAGAATGGAGAGTTCTGTAATATTTAGCATAGGTACACTTCAACTGCTAGACACAGAATTTTAAAAAAGATGCAGAAAATCCCATTGTATGATATTTAAATAATTAATTTGCATTTTATTGCAAGAAAAAAGTATTTGTTCACCTACCAGCTAGCAAGAATTCTGGCTTTCACAGACCTCTTAGTTTTTCTTTAAGAAACCGTCCTATTCTGCACTAATTACCTGGATTAATTGCACCTGTTTGAACTCCTTACCTTTATAAAAGACTCCTGTCCACACACTCAATCAACCACACTCAAAAAATGACAAGGCACATACCATTTATGTGTTTTAAGAGCTAATACTAGTTTCCATTTTCAGAAGAGCTGATATTTTGAGTAAAATATTAGTTCTTCTAAACAAAAAATTTGAGTTGTTTATATTTTACCAAACAAGACTGAGACAAAAGCAATAAGGGAGAAGATGAGTCTAGATAGAGACACGGAAAAAGGGTCCAGGGAGAACAGCCAGAAAGTGGAGCAGCATATAGGGGCAGTTCAGGGACGTGGAGGCAGATCCTCACTAGAAGCAGATCAAGGCAGAGAAAACTTCCTGAGGACTGAAAAGGCGGCCAACAGAGGAGGTGACACCAGAAGCTTGCAAAGGTGATGGGACCACTCAGATGGCCAAGGGGGCGGGCAGTGGCTGTCACATAGTAAATCCAGTTACTGAGGTAGTGGTCGTGAAGGAGGAAGCTTTCAGGAGGCCACTGACAAGGATGGTGACCATCAAAGAAGCAGGGCAGAAGACTTGTGTTGGGGGTGGAGCACTTTTGGAGGCAGAGCTGGAAGTTAGCCACAGAAGATGCAGAAACTCTCAGGAGGCCACTGAGGTGGTGGCTGGTGGTTTGCTGCTGACAAAGAAGGTGAAGACCATTTTGAGGGTTGGTAACGGGGTTTGTCACCAAAGGACAAAGAACATATCTGGAGACTTGGCAGGAAACTTCTCACAGTGAAACAGGATAGATGAGAACAAAACCTCTCTGGAGGTGGCCAGTGGCAGAGACGGAGCTCCTTTGAACTCCAGGCATGGTGGTGATAAGTGGGTAGCCTAGTGGTGGGCCTAGGTCATTGTTTAGAGTGCTCAGTTCTAGACAAAAGACAGACTCAGTAATATGGAAACGCAGAATGCTCATCTGACACAAGACCCTCAAGCTCAGGTGACACAAGAGCCTTTGGCTCAGGTGACATAGGACATGTGGGCTCTGGACTCACAGGCTCAGGTTCTGGCAGTACCAGCTCTGGCAGAAAAAAGATGCTTAGGCTTGGACAGCACATGATGTTTAGCCATCGGTCAGGCCATTCAGGACTCTCAGGCTTCTCAAGTCTCTCAGGCTTGGCCACCTCTGAACATTCGAGTTCAGCCAGTTTCGGATAATTGGGGTCCAAAAGACACCCAGGATCCTGAGGACACTCAAGTTTGCCTGGTTCAGGATAATCAGGAAATTTAGGTTTGGCCAACAATCAGGGATAGCCAGCACAGAACAGCAAACACAGGCACAGTTGTCACTAGCTCAACCTCTGGAGCCGCAAGCTCTGCAGAGGTCCTTGGCCTTCTTACAGTCACATCTAGTTGGCTTGTTTGTCTTCAGCCAAAAGTAATGCTTGTTAAGCAATAACAAATAAATGCTGCTAAATTTCTGAATTTCTTCTTGTATCTGAAATCTTTAGTTGAACTTCATCTGCAGGAAGTGCTGTGTGTTTCTGAAAATATGAAAATGAGCAGAGTCAGCGCCTAAGAGTCAAACATGAGTTTGTGTCTTTAACTGTAACAAAACAAACATAAAACTGTTAAACTGTTAAAAACTCTGCATTTTACTCTTCACATTCACGTGTTTAGTCAGTGTTTCAAACAACATGCAAAAGAACTTCCTTTGAAACTTGCTGAGAGTTTGAGGTTTAGGCAGACACAAAGTGTGAATTACTGAGGAGTGAAAGTCTTCTTCCTTTCAATAGAGTCTAACTTAAACTGCTAACAACACTTACTTCCTGACCAATATGGCTGTACGGAGACTCTGCTGTATTCTGCTTCTGCTTGTGTGTATTAGCACTGAAGGTAATATTTATTCCTTTAAAAAAAAAATCATCATATCTGTGGTTTAAAGATGAATGCTAACAGCATTTTCTATCATTTTGAGTAAAACAAAGGATGTTTCATTTTCACAAAATGAAATTCACAAACAGGAAGAACTTGTCCAGATTTCGTTTCATATTATGTGTAACTGATTACAGAGACTCTCATGAAGACAGTAACGAAGAAACCAGATGCCACTCAAATATGCAGTAAGACCACACTGAATATTATTGTAATGATAGTCTGTAACATCAGCACAGAGAGGAGCAGAGGAGAAGAGTGTCGTCTGCTGTATCATTATGATAAAGGCTTTAATCACGAGTGTAACTCCAGGTTCACACTGATGGCAGAGAATCAGACTGTGTTTCTCCACCTGACAAATTTAACATCAGAGGACAGTGGGAACTACACCTGTGAGTGTGTATTTCATGGTGGAATGAACATTCTCCGTCTTGATGTCACTGTGGAAGGTAAACAGCATATAGTGTTGTTTTGTTTTTTCCAATTTTTTTTTACTTTTGCTTCTCTCTTATGCGTGGTTTATTGTGATAATTTCTCATAGCATAGTATTCTGAAAACATTCAGTGACAATGATATAATAAAAAGTAAACTGAGTGAACATTGCTTATTTTTTATATTATCATTTATATTATTATTTTTTAGTCATTTTGGGTATTTAAATCTCCCAGTTATACTTCCCATATTAATTTTTGCATTTAAAGCTTCAGTAAATGTAGAAGTAAGATGACCCAGTGCTTGATTTGCATGTCAGTAATACAGTACCGTATTATCACGATTTTTCTTCACATATGTGACATTCCATTTTTTTGACCAAATATTTCTTCTTAATGTTTCAGATGATGATGAACTGTCCAGTAATTCAACAAACAGCCCCACTCTGATTTATTTGATCAGTGCTGCAGTGATCGTTATTAAAATTGGAGTTAATCTGGGATTGCTCTACCACATGAAATGTCAGGGGTAAGAGACTGTTTTTGTTATTATCGCCATTCAATTTGAATAAGTTTTTAATATAAAAATTTTCTTATTTCTGCACTATTCATATCAACGTATTGTCAGATAATGTGAAAATAAATGAAATAAATTATTATTTGCTGTTTATTTGCTCTGTATTTCTCTGATGATTTTCTAGGTCTTCGTTAATTTGAATACGTGTTAAATTGAATACATCCCTTTCTATCCAAAGTGGCAGTTAAAGGTGAGAAACATCTGGAATATCTACATAAAGCTCCCAGTTATTTGGTGAGTAAATATGCTGGCCTCTTGGTTATGGCGTTCCATGTACAGCCTGCCTGCTAACATCTTGCACCCTGCTGTTATGTGCTGGATTGTCTCAGGGGCATCTCTGCACAGCCTGCACCTGGGGTCTTGCCTTGTGTGGTACACCCCAGCATCTATTGATCTTGTGCTTAGAGCTTGTTTCTGGGCTGCCATGATTAGTGCCTCTGTGCTGTCTGTCAGTCCAGCTTTGTCCAGCCATTGGTAGAATTTCTCTATGTCAGCCACTTTTTAAATCTGCTGGTGGCGCATGCCATGCAGAGGCCTGTCCTTCCATGATGGTTCCTTCTCTTCCTCTTCTTTCTCTGGTTTCTGCTGCCTGAGGTACTCACTAAGCACATGATCCTCTGTGGGCAGCTTCCTAATGTATTTTTGGATCTTTGTTGTTTCATCTAGGATAGTGTTCTGACACTCACTTGTCCTCAGCCACTTTTCTTCTGCTTAACGTACAGTCTCAGGGTACTGGATTTTGGGTGCAACTCTCCATGCACGGTAAGGAGCTTTCTTGTCTTGACATCAGTGGCTTCTATTTCCTCCTTTGGACAGTTATTATCCCAGCAGGGTATCTGACAATTGGCAGGGTGCAGGTGTTGATCTTCCCATTCAGCTGACTCTTCAGGACTTGCCTCCCTCTCTGCATGTACTTGGAAGTTGCAGCTTTCCTACCGGCCTCTTCATGGTTCCCATTTGCCTGTGGGATTCCAAGGTACTTGTAGCTTCTTCATTGTCTGCAATGTTGCCTTTTGGTAGTGCAATCCCCTCAGTTCTGACTACTTTTCCTCTCTTAGTTACCATCCGACTATACTTCTCCAGTCCGAATGACAATCCGATATCATTGCTGTAGATCCTGGTGGTGTGGATCAGTGAATCGATATCTGGTTCACTCTTAGCATACAGCTTGAGGAGGTGGCTGATGTTAGCTCCGTTCTGTAATCAGTATCCGTAGTAATTTTCTCCATGCTGCCACACTAGTGTGCTATTCTGGACAGAGATCTTGGATGTCGTTCCTCTCCCAGTTTGGGGGTCACTGCCCCAAATGTTCCAATTACCACGGGGACCACTGTGACCTTCACCTTCCATATATTCACTAACTCTTCTCTCAGCCCTTAGTATTTATCAGGTTTCTTGTGTTCCTTCTCTCTGATGGTGCCATCACTTGTTATTGCTACATCTATCACTACAGCCATTTTCTTCAGCTTGTCCATCACTACTATGTCCAGTTGGTTAGGCTTCACCACTTTGTTCATCTGTATCTGGAAGTACCACATGATCTTAGTTTGGTCGTTCTCAACCATCCCTTGGGGCGTATCCCATTTTGCTCAAAAATGCTTACCTTTGCATGGAGATCTGGGTGACTTGCTTGCAGATGTTTAAGATTTTTCATGTTTTTAATCTGAGATAGTCACCTCACATGGTTAGCAAATTGTCATGTTTTTCATGATGTCAAAGGAGAAATGTTTACAGTTTACAGGCTAGTACGGTCTTCTTGGGTTTGGATCAAATTTGTACAAGTTTTCTGTTTCATTGGCTGGCTTGTTCTGCCTCTCCGTATATGCCAAAGTAGTCATGATTGGATGTTTTCCTAACTTGTCCCTAACTTTCACTAAACTAAAACTGTTCTGACTGGATGTCATCCCTGCCAAATATTTCTGTCTTGCTTTCATGACATCACCTGATGTCTTGACTCTCCCTTGCTGTAGCATTTGTGCTGTACCTGTCTTGTTGCATGTCCATATCTTGTCCTAATTTGTTGTTCTCTTTTAATTTTTAATAAAGAAAACAAAAACACAAATAAAGGAAATTTCAGTTTATTTCCATTCAGGCTATCATTAATGAATTACTACACCATGAGTAAAGTGTGCAAAGACGACTCTGGGCTGCTGTATCTCACACCAGCAGCACTACTGTTTTTCTAAGTGCATTTTCTCCAAATATTCAGACAGAGTACAGAGAGATTTTAAAGAATGATGTGTCTGGATCTGTGGCGTTTAAAAACAGGCCGAATATCTTGAATCACTTACAAAAATTGGACTCTATATACTGTGATGCATTAGTGAAAGTCTCAGTTTTTATTCCAGATTTTTATTTTATCTTCTTATAGGATGAAGAGGATCCAGATGACCCCTGCACAAGTCTTCAGCAGACAGAAAATTATCTCTACCAAAATATCCCCTCAGTTCATTATTAACATGATATATCGTTAACATGGTGTTATCATGTAAAATAAATCTCTATAAACAAGAGCATTTAGACTTGAAAACTTGCAAGTGGAGCAACAGCGGAGTTCACCAGGGACTGGAGAAGCATAAAAACAGTTGGAGGTCAAAACTACAGCATGAAAAATACAGACAGTGGCTGCCGTGGACACTTCTCGTTGTTTTTAGCACTCATTTTCACTTCAGTTCTTCTTCTTCGCTGGCAGACAGACCAATGAGAGCAAAAGGAACAGGAGTCCAACAACCTGGGCTGCTCATGGAATGTCTTCGTGCTACCCACACTCAAGGATAAAACAAATAAAGTTCAGTGCAAATAACATTTGTTTTGCACAGTAAGATCACTTTTTATTTTATAAGACAGACAGCCTGTTTTGAGTAGCATATACTCACTTCAGAGGCAGATAGACAGTTATTGCAAAATCTTCTTTTGGCTGCTTCTTTTAAGGCTTGCCACAGTGGATCATTTGCCTCCATCCTGCCATATTCCTCGCGTCCACTGGCACATAAACCCTCTGTATGTCCTCCTTCACTACGTGTGTGACTCTTCTCTATGGGCTTCCTCTTTTTCTACTGCTTGACAGCTCCATCTTCAACTCCATCCCTTCTCTGCACACATCCAAACAATCTCAGTCTTGCTTCTCTAGCCTTTGCATGCATAGTGGTCACTACAGTGGATAGCTGTTGAAAGCTGTTCTCTTGTATACGCCTGTGTTTTGTTGTTATAGTTGAATATCAGTCAACACAGTAGATGCTTGTGCATCATCCGATACACTGCTACCGGTTGGCCAGTCATGGAGTTGTTTTTTTTATTTTTATTTGTTATTTGAATGTAATTAACAGAATCAGGATTAGTCAATATTAGCAGTAGTGACAGCAGATCTGAGGATGCAGTATCATTTTCTGTTATTGGTGTGTTAAATACATATTTCTCCAGCTGAGTGGACATATTTGTAACTCCATGAAAAATAGGTTCATAAACAAAATTTTAATTGCATTTTTTTCTTGCCTAAAGAGAAATAAAAATAAAGTAGTGTATTTAAAGCTGTCTGGTTATAAATGCAATTTTCATTATTGGGTTCACCATTTCCGTAGATGTAAACTGTGCATTTAAAAGTCTAATGTGAATAATAAAATAGAGTGAATAATTTGTGAATGATTTGACATTTCCAGTAAAACAACATTAAATTACTATCATGTTTCTTTACATATTGGACAAATTTCAGGGTATTCCTTTGACAAATACCGACAAATATTTTCAAAGGTTTAGACACTAAAGATGCCCACACAAGAAAATCTCTTTCCATTTATGTGACTGGTGCAGGGGTCTTCATGACTAGAGTTATTCAGTAGCGCAGTGGGTAGGGGCTCACCTCGCAACCGGAGGGTCGCTGGTTCGAGTCCCTGTCTGAGTGTGTGCTGTCATTGTGTACACTTAACCCACATTGCCTAAAGTGTGAATGTGGTTGTGTGTTTGGTGGTGGTCGGAGGGGCCGTAGGCTGTGGCTACATTAGTAGCTTACCACCAAGTATGATTGAGGTGTGAATGAATGGTGCTTGAAATTGTAAAGTGTCTTGAAAAGTGCTATATAAGAGTAAGGCATTACTATTCTGGGATGAAAAGTCATGGGTGAGGTTTAGTACAATATGAATACTAATTTTTTCTGCAGTGTCACTGTGTTCATAGCACAGTGCTGGCATCTAAGGTGAAAAGAAAAATCACAATTCAATAAATCAGAATTTGACATGTTGTAAGCTATATCCGGACTGAACAATTTTGATCATTCCCCAAATAATTAGAATTGTTAAGATAGAAGATCATGTAAATGTTTAGGTTCTTCCTTGATTTTTCTCTGTGTGCATGTGAATACATCCTACACTAATGCTGACATGCTTTCTTATCAAAGTGGATGTTTAAGGTCAGAAACATCTGGACTGTTAGTACCTGATCCATATTGACAGTTGTGCAATTCATTGTTTTGATCTAAACTTTGGCCATTTGCTTTTAGACATGCAGAAATGTTTTAGGATGTTTTGCAAGACGTAAAAGCACGAAAAGCTGTCTGCCCATTTCATGTGTGTCCTCTTGATTTGCACTGTGTGAAGAAGCTGTTGCAGAAATGAGCAGAAATACCAAAAAGAATTAAAAAAGATCATGAATATTTAGATTGGTTCAGGATCAGTTAAGTATGTGAACAGATTAGTTTCAAGATAAGATGACCCAGATGACCCCTACACAAACCTTCATCAGCCAGCAAATGATTTCTAACAAACTATCTCCTCAGTTCACCACCAAGAAGATGCCAAGACAGAATCAGCAAGATTCTGGCAGCCTGGATAATAAAACTCTTCAAGCTATGAAAACAGTTTAAAACATATAAAACTGCAGGTGACATGAGTGTAGTATTAGTTTGATATAAATAACACGGCTCATCTTTCACACTGGATACGTGTTTTCCAGTAAGAGAGCTCATTCAGTCTTAACACTTCAGCTCTTTGAAATAGATTTACTCATTTTTCCATACACACTCTGCAAAACACTGTTAATACAATATGATATGCAATAAATCCTTGTTTAGGACCAGTTTTATCTTTTTCACTCATGTTCCTTTATTTTTAAATTGTGTACAGCCACTCTTGATCTTCCTGATTGTGTCATATCCGTGACAGACTTGAGACCTTTCAGATTCGCATCATAATTTTAACATAGCGTCCTTCCAGATATACAGAGAGATCAGTCTGGCTCTTTTAACCGGGGCCTGTACAGTGTTGGTGATGTCATGTGTTTACTCAGTGTTTCACTATGAGACTGTCCTAATATGAAACAAAAGCTTTAATCTATATGCACTTTTATTTTAGACGTAGTGAGAGTTTGAGTATAGACGGGCACAGGGGGTGAATTAAAGAGCGGTGTGAGACTTCCTCCTCTCACTAGTCTACTGACTGCCACCCACAGTTACTTCCTGACCACTATGACTGTATGGAAACTCTGCTGTGTCCTGATTCTGCTTCTACTCGTGTTTTTTTTAGCAGTGAAGGTAATATTTATACTTTAAAAAAATAATCATGTACGTGATTTAAAGATGAACTCTAACAGCTTCTATTATGTTCAAGTAAAATAAAAAAAAATGTGTGTTTATTTTCACAAAATAAAAATAAATTTAAAAAAGCAGTTCATTATATTGATTTTATTTCATGTTATGTGTAACTGATTACAGAGACTGTCGTGAAGACAGTTACAAAGAAACCAGACGTGACTCAAATATGCAGTAAAGCAGCACTGAATGTTATCATGATGATAGTCTGTAAGATCAGCACAGAGAGGAGCAGAGGAGGAGGGTGTCGTCTGCTGTATCATTATGATGAAGGCTTTATTCATGGGTGTGACTCCAGGATCACACTGATGAAAGAAAATCAGACTGTGTTTCTCCACCTGACAAATTTAACATCAGAGGACAGTGGGAACTACACCTGTGAGTGTGTGTTTCGTGGTGGAATGGATACTCTCCATCTCAGTGTCGCTGTGGAAGGTAAACACATTTTACCCTTACCACACAGATTCAAAGTGGAT
>JAMQGT020007543.1:0-16718 GCA_024447675.2 Pterophyllum scalare | reverse complement strand
GCCTGAGCTGCGCGCGGTATCCCGAGGAGTAGCCCGCGACACGGAGGCGACGGACGCGTTCGAGGAGGTGCCCGGTTCCCTTCCCCCTCCGTCCCTGAGCCCGACGGGGCACCTTGTGGTGGCGGTGTGCCTGGGCTTTATCGGCGCTTTCGGGTTCCTCTGTAACTTCCTAGTGCTCATGCTGTCTCCGGTACCGGGCTCTGCGCACGCCCATGAACCTCCTACTGGTGAGCATCTCGGCGAGCGACCTGCTGGTCTGCCTGCTGGGGACTCCGTTCAGCTTCGCAGCTAGCACCCAGGGGCGGCGGTTGATCGGACGCGCTGGGTGCGTTTGGTATGGATTCATTAACTCATTTTTGGGTAAGAGGTTTTATTATTATTATTATTATTATTATTATTATTATTGACACGTGCCAGTGAAGAATAACCAAAAGGACATCTGTATTATTTTAATGCCTAATCTTTGTTGTCACATCTAACAAGTGGAAAAAGAGACCAAGTACTGACCCCCCCCCTCCCCAAAACACCCCGTATTCTGCTGCCTGTCGCATCGAGTCTGCATAAAATCCCTGACATGTTCTTCTTTTCGCAACAGATTTAGCCTGTGTGAAAATCTCCTGTCAGAATCTAATTTTTGCATCACGTTCATCCAAAAATCTATTTCAAAATAATCGAAATTTCTCACAAAATTAAATGGCAGCTTGCAAGAAGCATGAAGTACATATGCATTCCTCGACTCCAGCAATGGGCAACAGAAATACGACATGATTAATCTTCCTCTTAATAATTTCATAAAACGTCCAGTTAAGTTATGAAGGCGTAATCTGCAGATGATTTTTAGCGTCCAAACTTCTTTTACAGGAACATAAATAATGATTTGGTGAGTCCTAACTCTGATTTAGTCTCTGGGACCTCAGTAGCTGGGAGAAGAGGTTTGTCGCAGAAAAGATGAAAACGCTAAAATAAGCAGATAACATGGCAAGAGCATTTCTGATCGCATTACATAATAAATCTGCTCTTATCAGGCGCTTATCTAGATCCTTAGAGATTGTGTCTCAGATATGTTCAGGCAGGACTGTTGACAGAACTCGTCACTTGGCTGGGATCAAACCAGTGACCTTTCATTCTCGGGGCAGTCACTGTAATTACTGTCTGAAATTGATTGATTGATGTCAGCCCCATGCTCACAAACCAAGGAATCCTAATTTTCTACCCACTGGAGCGATGAAAACCCAGAGAAGAACCAGGATGATTGGTCGGTGATCCTGCTGCGCGAGTCAGCACTTTGATGCTTTTTCCCTGAATGCAGAATTTCTTTCTTTGCACTAAAGGGACTTTCAAGTTTTAAGTAAACAATCGGCCTGCTCACAGACTCAAATACAAACCTGTCTTTGCCTGCTTTTTTTTTTTTTGATCACATATTTCAATAAACAAAAAAAAGCAATAATAAATCTATTAAAAAAGTCTTTGTTCTTGAGGGACAGTGCATTCATGGTATTGTTGCTATTACCTCTATTGCTTTCACTTTAGTATATGTTTGAAATTCCAGCCGTTTTCTCCATGAAGTCTGAGATCACAGTTAAACTTGTGAATCTACTTGTTTTCTCTTTGCGTGCTCTTCAATCTGCTGTTTCTCTTTAGAGTCTCGGTTTGCGGTTACATGTTGCTGCACTTAATTCAGCTGCTTTCCTCCAGTAAAGGTGAGTAAAGGAAAGTAAGGTGCAGTAAAATGCTGCTTTTGTTTGTGCGGCGTGGACTTCCTTTTAAGCGCTTTTATGCTTTGTTTTCTCTTTGGTGCCTGATCTTGCAGGTTTTATTAAAAAAAAAATTTTTTTCTTGCTGTGTGCTGGACTTGCAAGTAAAATGCAGAAAGACTTGGTTGCTCTAACTCAACTGTTTCATCCTCAGGCACCTGACCTGTAATGTGCAGTTAGTAAAAATCAGTTATTTTCTCACATGGAGTCTCTCTGCAGTGAGGTGTTGTTTAATCTAGAGTGTGATTTCACTCCAAAGAGAGAACAAAAGTGTCACTATTAAATCTGTTGTTTTCTCTAAGGAGTCCTGACAGTGATGTTTGTGGAGTCTGAACTTGCAGCAATGTCTCGTTTCCCTTAATCCATATATTTTGTCTGTGGAGTTTGGAGTGAAGTGAGATAAGATTTTGATGCTCTCAGCACTGCTGTTCTCTCTTAACACACTGACTTGAATATAGACACACTAAGATGTCGCAGTTTTGTCTGTGGAGCCTGAACTCGCTGTAAAGTTAAGTAAGGTGCTGCGGCTCTTAATTTAGCCGCTTTCATGGTGGAGTCTGGACTTCCAGGAAGGTGAACCGATGCGTTGTTCTTAAATCTGTTGTTTTCACTCAAAGGTTTGGATTTCAAGTAGTGTAAAGTGCAGCTGTATTGCTGTATTTTCTGGGTCTGCACTTGCAGAAAGGTGCAGTACAATATAGCACCCGAGAGAGCCAAAGCACTTTAGAGTCTTGAATTGCAGCTTCTGAGTAGTCCAGTGTGATATAGACGGCAGTAAGGTGGTACTGTTCTCTCTGTGGAGCCTCGGCAATATCGTGAAGTCAATTGTCAAAGCTCCTAAACTCAGTTATTTTTATAGAGTCTGTCACTCTTAAATCTGCCATCTCATCCTTTTCCCCATTGAACTGAAAGATTCAGGTTGTATTCTCAGCTCAACTTTACAGCTACTGACCTGGTCAGCAGCTGTCCACGTCTCATCTTCCCGCTGACATGAGCTGCACACATTTGACCTTTTTAACCATACCCAGAGAACTTTTAGCAGTTAAGTTTGCACCGTGTTTTTCGGTGGTGCACGTCAAAGAACAACTGGAGAATAAACAAGCAATAACCAAGAGGATCAAAACTGTACGTGACGGGATCAAAGGCTCGTTCAGAGATGCATCGGTTCTGGACCGGTGCAGTTATCGGCTTGGTGAGACCGCTGGAGTGGAGAAGATGGGCACCCTGACATCAAAGCAGTGAGCAGGGAGTGATTGATGATTTTTGGTTAGAACTGATCAGATAGTGGAACCCCCCCCCCCAAAAAAAAAAACAAGGAAATGTGCAGCCCATTGTATGGACAGACGGTAACCTCACATCATACTGAGTGAGGGTGATGGTGTTTATTCATAAAATGCTGCAGGATTTGCTCCTTTCATCTTGAGCGAGACTGTGTTTTAGTGGAATAAATTGCACCCCTAGGATGAGCTTCAACTTGAATGGCGTTGTCTCTTTAGAATAAATATTTAGCTATAACCCAACAAGCACCAGATGGCCATAAATGGTTTTTTTCTTCTTCTTTTTTTTTGGGAGGGCCAAATCTGGTCTGTCAGTCAGTGCGTTTAACTAGATGCCTTATTAATGCCTGCATTTGGCTGTAAAGGCGTTTTTTTTTCAGTGACGTGGTGTTGCAGCAGTAGCTTTCTGAGTATCTGAAGTTTTGCTGAGATGCTGAAGAGAAAGAGTTCCCTTTCACTTCTCGACCAAAGCTCAGTGTTAAATGAGTTTCTGTTGGGTGGAAATGTATTTATATTGAGTGCAGTGAATATTTGCAACAATGTAACAAATTTCAGCGATTTGTTTGCATGCGAGTGACTTCATAGTGTTCTTGTAGATGAAATGTAGTGGCACGAAGTTACGGCAGGTTTATATTGTGTAGTCTGTTGCTCTAAATTATGTTCTTAGGCCTGGAAACCTGATCAGTTTGTCAAAACGGAGCTGAGACCTGATTTCATCCTCTGTCTGGGTGAGCTGAGGTGAAATTTTGTGGTTGTTAATTCACTAATGGGACATTGTCTGCTCTGATGCACAAACAGCAGAGCTACAGAAGTGACGGTTAGCAGGCTTGTCATCGAGCCATCGGGCCACTTTTGCTGGACTAAGATCATTCTCGTGAAGTCACCGAGGACCTTTTTATCCTTTTCTCTGTCTATTGTTCTTGCTCCGATTCTCTGTGAACAATCCAGCATTACACTGATTAATGAGCAAACTAGTGGAAGTACATAATTGGGTTGTAGACTTGGGAAAGACTATTTAATTTTAAGTTTATGTGCTCTTGCAAAGCCGGTTTAATGAGCAAACTTTTATAGAAATTACAAGGTTAACTGAGAGTGTTTGGGGCATTTTCTGAAAGAAATGTGGAAGTAGTGCTAAAGCCACTGATAGCCATTGGTCTCTGTGCCGAATTTGGCACTAAAACATGTTTCATCTGACCTAAAATATCTCCCACAAGTCACAACAAACCTGCTGCTGCACCTGCACTGCAGTCACTCCCTCCCTCATGATGTTATGGTCCAGTATTAACTTCACCATCCATCCATCTTTCTTCCTGTTATCCAATTCAGGGAGGAGGGAGGGAGTGTGGTATTCATGTGATAGGAAATATAGGCAAACATAATAATTCTACTTTCAATATTTAGAATAAAACTCTGAGTTGATACATTTAGAGCTAAAGCAGTTAGTGGACTAATGCAGTAATTGTGCCAGTGGACAGTTTGGCTTCACCAGTGTGTTTTCCTCTCATTCCATATTTTTTATATTCTTTGTCTGCTTACTTTACTTTTACCAGAAATAAGTTCCCTGGTTAAAGTTCACACATGACATATGCTTCCCAGAAATGTAGCTGCAGAAATCAGGTTTCTAGAATCCTGATTTTAGAAACCTCATTTATTTACACGATACTGAAGGAATAATGTACAGTGCCCTAGCTGCTTACAGTAAATATATTGATGGATGTCATGCTAAGGGGGCACTAATGCTGAGAAATGAAGAAAAAAATTGAAGGAGGCTGAAGTGTAAGAGGAAGACGGACAGCAGGAGGAAGACGAAAAAGCAGAAAGACGGATAGCGAAGAGAGAGGGAGACAAAGGAAAAGAACGCGAAGAAAAGCCTAAGAGCGAGAGACAATGAAAGATGATTAGCTCCTGTGCTGACTCAGGCCTGCAACACCGGGTCATTCATTTTACCAAAAATCTATTCCACACAACTACGGAGCTGGATGGGGAAGGATCTGGCCTCAGGTGAAAAACCCATTAAAATGCATGCTGGAGAATCAAAGTGGGCCAAGTTTGAATCAAAGCCAGCTAAAGGGACTGATACTCCAACCGCGCTCCGAGTACAGAGTGTGCAATCATTACAGGAAGTGAATGGAAGATTTGTTGCTGTTAGAAGCTGCACAGTTGCTGAGGTGGCAGACCATTCATATTAAGAGAATACAGTACAGCATTGTGTATTGTTCACCAGAGATTATGTAATAAATATTTTTTTCTCATAGCACATTTGGTTTTCTTATCCTTTAACGTGAGTTTTTATAACCTCAATACGATTAATGTTGTACTAAAGTACAAATGGATCAAACAATTATATGGAATATGGAAGGAATCGCACCACTGAGGCTAACAGTCAAATGCATTTTAGCCTCTTTCAGCTCTTGGTTTGTTGACCTGAGTCTCTTCTCTCTAAAAGAGTACGGCAGCAAGTTTCACCTGAACAAAGCACAAGATGTTGTTTTAAATGACCGAAGAGCTCAAAGAGATCAGATGGTTCTTCTTGGGATGGGGACAGACTATATTTTCTACTCAGGAGACGGCTTATTGCCCTCTGAAATGCTGTTTATGTTAAATGTTTTGCTTTCAGCCTTTTTGTACTTTGTCTTTTGGGGGCTACTGTATTAAAGCCTTTCCCCCCTGCGAATCTGTACTGGATACGCGGTTAAGAAAACTGATAGATGGAAGTCTTTTTCAAAAAGGAAAAAAACAGCAAAAATGCAAAAATGTTTTTTTTTCCTAGTCCTATTTGTTTTTTGAATAACAATCCAACTTTATTGTACAGCACCTTTAGCACAGGTTACGTAGGACACTGATAAGACGGTTCAATGCAGTCAGTAATGCAATATTAGGCTATCGCAAGTAAGAAAAAAATGTATCTAAAATATCTAAAAATAAGAATGTATACATAAAAAAAAAGGTAAAAATAAAGGCGATAGATCTAAACTGGGACCACTTACAAAAATGGATAGATGGACAAGAGGACCTATTTTTCCAGCTCTCTGCAGACAGGCTGTAGCTCCGATGGTGATGACATGGCTGTCACAATGACTCGAGTCGTGACTGCGCTTTAGTCGCTCCGATTCTCGCTCAAATTATTTTTTTAATGAGTGTGACTCAAACTACATGCAATGGCTGTATGTGTTGCATTGAAGCCACTGTATACTGATAACATAACGAAGCACCACAGGTTCAGACAGCAACAGCTGGACGTGTCCATAGATGCAACCACATCAGCTGCTGGGTAAAAGAGCTGCAGCTGTGCTCACAGTCAACACACTGTTGCAGATGAGCCTTTTTAAAATGAGTAATGAGCACTGAATCCACATGTGCGCACACACACACAGACACACACACACCTTCCATTTTTTGACAGCTTGCTTTCTTGAACCTTGAATTTGCAGTCTACTTGAACCAAATTTGACCAGTGCACCAGCTGTTTAGATGGATCCAAATATATTGTAAAATTTACCCCAGTGTGACCCATCAGGGGCTCCGTAACGTCCCGATCCCCAGGTTGGGGAATCACTTCTTTTCCTTGTTTATAACACTGTAAATGTGACGTAACACTATTCATGAACAGCTGTGGAAAAAGTTATTATTTTAATCGCACTACAGCTGCCATCTGTTTTTCTTTTTTTAGTTGTTTTTTCCCTCAAAAATGTATATCTAAGTTGTATTTTCTCAAAGCCAATTTGTCCCAAATCTTTACTTTGGAGACCTCTAGTGGTAACTTTAAATATATAGAAATTAAATTATTTATGTGTTTTTTTTCACAGCATCTTGGCTTTTATCAAAAATTGTGATTTTAATTTTTTTAAATGCAAAGTGTTAACGAAATGTCTGTTTGATGTGTGAAACCTTGGTGCTTTATCTGGGCAGAAATGAAAAGTGAGCACTCTTACTCCTTCTTCAGCCACCTGCGTGCACACATGCACACACACACACACACATACATGCAGTTTTCACATTGATATCCAGCAAGAACAGACACATAAGCTTAAAATTCTCTCCATTATTTTCATGATTGTTCACCCTTTGCTGTTCTTGCACCCCCGGCCCCAGCTTGCTGTCCGTGCCAAGATGGCATGGTTTCAGCCAATCACAAGTCTTCATTTTGCATCAAGGCGCTGTGATTGCCTGTAATCAAAGTCTCTGTCCCCAGCAGACTCAGCATAATGGAGGTAAAGTGCCTCTGGACCACCACTTTAGCATGCATGTGTTGATTAGCTCTGATTTAAAACTTAAGTCACTTTTGCAACAATTTTGTTTCATCAATTCACGATTAACACAGAGCAAAGCCTGCACATGGCTGCACTGTCTGTAAACCAGTGGCTCTGTGAGTGTGTTTTAGTGTGAACAGAGGGATGCAACCACCCAGGGTTTAGTCATGACACTAAAGTTTGACTGAAAATATATTCCATTTTAGGGTCATATAAATTATTCAGAATGAATTTGAATGACTCAGTTGAAGAGATGATCTATTAACTGGCTAATGATTAGTGATTCTTTTTCATGTACAACTGCCAAATAGTATGCTGCCTTCTTTTCATTACAGAAGAGCAAATTGACTATGACTTGATTGCCCTGAGTTGTTCAGAAAGAGCTTTTAAAGATCTGTTGAGAGCTTTTTAAACTGCGATGTGATTGTGTGTGTGAGTATGTGTGTGTGTGAGTGTGTGTATTTCTCGTGTTGTTTGTCTAGATTAAAAACTATGACTGCTGCTATTTTGATTTTATGTATTCCACTAAGGCAATGCCTGTTTGACAGGAGCGTAACCCATGTTTTTGTAGCTACAATTTATATCTGCCTCCCGAATGCTTCACATGCAAACAGTTGTCATGCTTTGAAAAGAATTACACAAATGCACTCACTGAATGGGGGTGCATGTGATTGCACCTAAAGCATGTCTGTGCAAAATGGTCAGAGCACGAGATGCAACTTTCTTAAAACCAAATTCAAAAATCAGTTTAACTTAAGCATGTCTGGGTGTCTTTATCTTTTACACTCTTGAGCTTCTTTGAGGGTTGTGATGGTCAAACTTGGGGATAAGAGGCTTGGAAACGCATAAAAAAATGAATGAATGTAGTCCAAGAGATAGCCACACGGCAATGAATGTGTGCGTATGTGTGTGTGTGCCCCTCCCACTACACACAGAGTGGAGCAGGCTTCTGCAGCAGACCTGCCAGGTCTGAAGCAGATCAGAGGACTGGCTGTTGAGAAGATGAAGCAGAGAGACAAAAACACTGGGTTTTGGTTAACATATTGCAAAACCTGAGGTAAGCATGAGTGGATGAATCAAAAAAAAAGTTCAGACTTCGGTGCACTCCATAAATGTAGAAATCGGAACGAAGCCAACATGCTTTTGCCATCACAGTAGCTGCAAAAGCTTTCAAAGAAAATGTCAGCTGATGAACGTCATTTCCCTCTGTTTGTGCCCGAATGATGCAAAGTTAAAAGCTATTAAGATGATCAAAGCGAGCGGAAAATTGACTTCACTTTGAATCTGAATGCATCTCAGTCAATTACTTCCTATAACAGAATGCAGATGGTCCAGTTCTGAGAGAAGCGTTTCAGTTCTCCACTGCGTGATGACTCCTAAAAGCCCAAATGTTGATAATAATCACGTGATGTCTGGGTCTGACCACTTGTTCTGAACTTCCCCGTCCTCAGGTATTGTTTCCCTCATCTCCCTGGCCGTTCTGTCCTACGAGCGCTACTGCACCATGATGGCGCCCACTATTGCAGATGGCAGAGACTTCCGCCCGGCGCTGGGAGGGATCTGCTTCTCCTGGCTTTACTCTGTGGCCTGGACTGTGCCTCCGCTTCTGGGCTGGAGCAGATACGGGCCCGAGGGACCCGGCACCACCTGCTCGGTTGACTGGAGGACACGTACGCCAAACAATATCTCCTACATCATCTGCCTGTTCGTCTTCTGCCTCATCCTGCCATTCGGCGTCATCCTCTACTCCTACGGCAAGCTGCTGCACGCCATCAGACAGGTGCGAATCCGCAAATGTGAATGTTATGAGAGAGTTTGTTCCAAAGTGAGAAAATGAGCCTTTAGGAAAAACACAAGAGTGATTCAGCAGCTGCGTGGAAGTGAGCCAGATTTGAGATGAAGCACCAGGGGGAACAAAAAGGTCACCTATACATTGTGATTCACATGTAAGGCACAAGGGTGATCCTTTATCTCTGACCTCAGCTGATTCACGACCATATCAAAAGCCTCTCTTCAGTAGTCACGTATAGCCCGGCGCTGCAAAGCTGACAAGAGAG
The DNA here is from genome assembly GCA_024447675.2 of Pterophyllum scalare. Lineage (NCBI taxonomy): Eukaryota > Metazoa > Chordata > Actinopteri > Cichliformes > Cichlidae > Pterophyllum > Pterophyllum scalare. The sequence goes on along the minus strand of JAMQGT020007543.1, from coordinate 7,380 downwards.
TAAGCAACACGAGTTTAAACATTTCAAAGACTTGAGCTTGAAAGCTGAGAAATTAATGTCACCAATCACGTTTGATTTTCAACAGCTGCCCGTTAAAGCTGCCAACATCAGTTTCTTCACCTGTCTCTAACTTTACATCTCCTTTGACTGCCGGAAGCTTGGGTCAAACAGCAGCCGTGAGGTTTCTTTTAAAAGCCTCTGAAGCCGCATCATATACGCGCCAGAGCATAACTGATACTTCGAAGCAGGAAAGAGCAGACACAGAAAAATGTGAAGTCATGACCTGAATTCTGGATGACAGTCATAATTTGTGTCTCGATATCGCTGCTGAACCGGTGAGCAGCTCCCGTCATGTCTCCCTAAAAGTCTGAAACTTATTTCTGTGCTCTGTGACTGGAAAGCTTTCTGTTTTAAATGCCAGTGGCTTTATTTACACTGCCACTCAGAAGTTTAGAGTCACTTTGTTTCTGAAAGAAATAGACACAGCTATATGAAATCTGTAAGTTTATGACAATTCCTCACATGAAAGAGACTTCTGATGGGTTTCAGAATGAAGTTTTTGTTGCCAGGGGTATAGTTGAACTGATGCCCCAGACACTCAACGCGTCTTGTGTACTATACTGTCCTCCTAATATCATAAAATTACTTTAGGTAATAGAATGTGCTATTGGAACACTTCCTAGATTCTTCTTAAAATGTCTCTTCGTGCACCTAATGCATATATTCATTTGAAAATTATAAATGATTTATGATGGCTGATTATAGTGCACATTATTTCCATCCATCCATCTTCTTCTTATCCAGTTCAGGGTCGTGTGGGGGCCGGGGGCTGTCCCAGCTGTCTGTCATAGGGCGAGAGGCAGGATACACCCTGGACAGGTTGCCAGCCTGTCGCAGGGCTAATGCAGAGAGACAGACAACGATTCACGCTCACATTCACACCTGTAATTAAGATTAACCAGTTAACCTAACGCCACTAACTGCATGTCTTTGGACTGTGGGAGAAAACCGGAGTACCTGGTAAGAACCCACACAGAAAGGCCAGGTGGTGGATTTGAATCCAGGAGGGCAGCACATCATTTGCTTTTTGAAAATTTCAAATTTATTATGAGCCAGGTTCATCCAATATGAGTAGTTTGTCATATTGGATGAAATGTTTTTTTCCAAAAATGTAAGTACACATAATACACTGCTCAAAAAAATAAAGGGAACACTCAAATAACACATCCTAGATCTGAATGAATGAAATATTCTCATTGAATACTTTGTTCTGTACAAAGTTGAATGTGCTGACAACAAAATCACACAAAAATCATCAGTGGAAATCAAATTTATTAACCAATGGAGGCCTGGATTTGGAGTCACACACAAAATTAAAGGTTAAAAACACACTACAGGCTGATCCAACTTTGATGTAATGTCCTTAAAACAAGTCAAAATGAGGCTCAGTATTGTGTGTGGCCTCCACGTGCCTGTATGACCTCCCTACAATGCCTGGGCATGCTCCTGATGAGGTGGCGGATGGTTTCCTGAGGGATCTCCTCCCAGACCTGGACTAAAGCATCCGCCAACTCCTGGACAGTCTGTGGTGCAGCGTGACGTTGGTGGATGGAGCGAGACATGATGTCCCAGATGTGCTCAATGGGATTCAGGTCTGGGGAACGGGTGGGGAACGTCTCCTGGTGTACTGGCCTGTCTCCTGGTAGCGCCTCCAGCCTCTGGACACGGACGCTGACAGACACAGCAAACCTTCTTGCCACAGCTCGCATTGATGTGCCATCCTGGATCGTCTCATGCTACCACGAGTGTGAAAGCACCACCAACATTCAAGCGTGACCAAAACATCATCCAGAAAGCATAGGTACTGAGAAGTGGTCTGTGGTCCCCACCTGCAGAACCACTCCTTTATTGAGTGTGTCTTGCTAATTGGCAATAATTTCCACCTGTTGTCTATTCCATTTGCACAACAGCATGTGAAATTGATTGTCAATCAGTGTTGCTTCCTAAGTGGACAGTTTGATTTCACAGAAGTTTGATTTACTTGGAGTTATATTGTGTTGTTTAAGTGTTCCCTTTATTTTTTTGAGCAGTGTACAAACACAAACCTTAGGACTGAAACTTGGAGGCAAAAGTTGAAGATAAATTTGACACTTTTTTTTTCCTGCTTCAGTTAAAATCTTTCTATTTTACTCCTGACTTAATGACGTGTTTGTGGATTAAACTAGGTTTTTATTGCTCATTTCCAGCTTTAGTTTTTTATTCTAATGCTACCATATGACCATATTAAGTAGTTCTTGGCCCTTTGATGTCATAAGGATCTAAGAGTCGAGAAAGCTGAACTTCTGGGTCACGGGGATTGCTTGCATATGCTGACCTCATTATTTGAAATTTTAGCCATGTTTAAAATGAACATCCACCATTGTAACACTGTATATCATATGTGGAAGGAAATGGATGGATGGATGGATGGATAAATGTAGAGGTATGGCATGGCAGATTTCTCTAAAATAGCGGTGTTAGTTTTGCTGAAAAGGTCGAGGATAGCTGTATGAGCAGGTAAGAGGAAAGCTGTGATTTCCAGGTGGCAGCTGAGACATTTTCAGAGTCACATTAAAAGGCTGAAAATGGTAGTTTGGAAGTAAAGTAGAGAGCAGCACAGAGGTTCAGTGTGCAGTGTGGTGTTAATGACAGGATTACAGACAACTGTCTCCATTACACACTGCTGCGGTGCTTCATTAAACCTCGAGAATACAGGCCTTCACTCTCACTGCCAGCTAATTGGGGTGACAAATACTCTTTATGGATAAGCCCAAATCCACTTGGCTGGTATGAAAAATGTACATTAAGAAAGAGAAAGCTGATTTATTAAATTTTCTTTGACTTATATTTTATAGTAAATCATATAATGACAATAAATATTTAATGTTTTCTTTTGTTAGCCTCATTTTATTCATGAATGTAAATTCATTCCTGCCTTTCAAGCTGATAGCACCTACCAGGAATAGATTTGGTCAATTTAAGGCTACTTATGAGGTTAAAAATGGTAATAGTATGATTTAAACAGCTAGCAGGTGATTGTTATGATCAAGCATAACATTATGGACATCTTTTGCTGCCGAAACAGCCCTGACCCGTCGAGGTATGGACTCCAATAGAGCCCTGAAGGTGTGCTGTGGTATCTGTGCTGTTAAGACGCTCGTTTGAATTGAGATCTGGGACCAAGTCAACACCTCAAAGTCGTTGTTGTGCTCCTCAAACCATTCCTGAACCATTTTAGCTTTATGGCAGGGAGCATTATCCTGCTGCCATCAGGGAATTCTGTTTCCAGGGTGTGGTCTGTAACAATCCTTACTGTAGGTAGGTGGTACTTGTCAAAGTAACATCCACATGGGTGGCAGGACCCCAGGTTTCCCAGTCAAACTTTGCCTGAAGCATCTCACTGCCTCCACCGGCTTGCCTTCTTTGCATAGTGCATCCTGGTATTTCCTCAGGTGAGCGGCCACATCCATGTCATGTAAAGGAAAACGTGATTCATCAGACCAGGCAACCTTCTTCCGTTGCTCCGTGGCCCCATTCTGATGCTCACGTGCCCATCTTTGGGTCTTTCGGTGGGCGACAGGGGTCAGCATGGGAACCTTGACTCGTCTGCACCTATACAGTCCTATACACACCAAACTGTGATGCACTGTGTATTCTGACCCCTTTCTATCAGAAGCAGCATCAACTTTTTCGGCAATTTGAGCTACAGTAGCTCGTCTGCTGGATCGGACCGCACGGACCAGTCTTCCCTCCCCACCTGCATCAGTGAGCCTCGGTGGCTCATGACCCTGTCGCTGGTTCATCACTGTTCCTTCCTTGGCCCTCTTTGAGGAGAAAATGTTCACTTGCTCCCTAATATATCGCACCCACTAACAGGTGCCATGATGAAGAGATAATCATTGCTATTCACTTCACCTGCCAGTGGTCATAATGTTATGCTTGATGGATGTACATGGAAGAATTTTCCATGTTTTGACCTTTTTATAGTGCGTTGAAAAGATCGAAGGAATCTGGAAGAAATAGTTTAAACCCTATGATACTGGGAATACTGGGATTCTCTGACAGTGCTGCACAAAATCCTTCATTTAATTTTAGGCGATATAATCACAGGTGTTCAGGACTGTTTTGCCACATGTTTGTCAGGAGCTCCAGTGTGGCCACTACGTCAGAGTCATCGGCTATACAGAAAGGAAGTCTCATGCTTACAAAGTCCCAGAGTACTGTCGACTCCTCTGGGCTCAGACACACCTCTGAAGTGCCCTCAAGGAGTGGAAACTTGTGTTGTGGTCAGGCAGGTCTATTGGAAAGCTAAATGACCATCAATATTTTTAATCATAACACATCCAAAAGCCAGCTGTAAGGTTTATTATGAGGTTGTCAGGGCCACTAAAAAAAGCGAACCTAGCTGTAGCTGTAGCTATATCTTCCACTGATGACAGGGAGAGCATGTCTTCATATTTATTTTGGTAGTGTGGGGGTTTAATGACCTGAGGAGGTGGTTATGTTCTCCACTTACACACAAATTATACACAGTTGGTATTGAAGCGCAATTATGATATTTTTGCTGTCAGCGGGTCTTGTGCCAGAACCACTTGCACAGACGTGTTCTTATGGGGCTCACAGAAGTGATTGAAGAGTTTCCTCATACGCAGAACACTGCTGAAGCTTTTCACTGATTTCTCACAGAGCAGAACAAGCAGCTTTAGATATGGCAAGATCAAGCGAAATCGAAAAACATCCTCATTATCAGAAGGCACCTAACTAGGCTTAAAGCAAATCATGATGGAATTATAACACAGAATCTATAAATATAAAACTTAACAGAAGTGGAGCCAAAATATCTGTTAGCAATAGGCACTGCCATCCTGCACTGCTCATTTGTAAGCAGATTCTATAAAGCAGATGGGGGTGGGGGGGGGTGGAGATGTGATATTGAGGCCCCGCCTCCTCCTTGGTCTTTAAAACAATCTAAGAGCACAATCGATCTGTGGGAAACAAAGTTGTTTCTATTTAGGTCTGTATACAAAATGGTAAGTAGGGGGGCGAGTGTGCGAGACCTCAACCGCATCGCTATGCTCGGTTCACTTCACATGTGTGCAGCTGGGAAAAGAGGTGAGATATTACCCATCTTTATATAGACTCCTTTCTCTGGTGTTCGTTGGTATGTGAAGACCAGCAGTCTCTTTAATTGTGGAAAAAGTTGCTCCATCCATCCGTTTTCTTAACTGCCTGTCCGATTCAGGCTCATGGGGGGGGGGCATCTTATCACAACCCCAACCCTAACCTTAACCCTTGGAGGCCAGCAAAAAGTACATAAAAATGGCTTCTGTTGTTTGTCAGAATGGTTATGTTTGTGTCACCTGATTGACAACTCCATAACCTTTTGTCAGCATAGGGTTACGGTTAGTTTTAGGGTCACGATCAACGATGACCTCGCAGAGTTAAAGAAAAAAATAGGAAATATTTAAAATATTGCTCTGAAAATGTTGGGTGAATGAGCCTAACCTATTAAAAATGCATACAGTAAATAAAACTGAAATATAAACTATTTACAGTAATTAATCAAACATTTCCAACCATTGCTGAATATCTTTGTGTTTGCCTGTCTATGACTGAACAATGGGTGCTTTAACTCTCCATGTTCTTGTCCTGTGTGGATGCCTGTTTGCCTCTGCCTTCACTGTGATGGATATGCTCTACGTTAATCTTTGGCAGCTACATGCAGAGTGACTCTAAGAATTGGGGTTGCCTCAGTCATTGGTTGTGCATCATATGTCTTCAGATTAACTGTGTGGGAACTTAGTTTCCATTAGCCCCGTGGGCGTTGTCTGCATTGATGTTGTGTGCACAAGAATTTAATTTGCCACACCATTTGCTGGTTCATGTGCCGTGCCTCTTTGGGTCTATTCCATGCCTGCAAGCAAATGGGACCTTTTTTTTTTTTTTTTTTGCTTGCTTGCTGTTTGATTTAAGTGTAACTGTATGCATTAATAATTACAGAATCAAAGAGAATGTGTAAGACTGGTTGAAATACTCTATGTATTACAGAAAGTGTTAGCAGGAAGTAAATGGAAAAGAAAATGGTTACACAAACTCACTGAAGGACTCATTAAGACAACGGTTATGGTTGTATTAACAGCTATCATGTCCCGAAAACTGATACAAATTTGTATGTTTCTTGTCCCAAGAGGATTAAACCTTATGATTGGAACCTTATCAGATTTCAAATTCGCATCTATTGTAAACGGTCTTAAACTTCCTTAGGATATGCAGTGGAGGAGTGGAGGCATTGGTGCAGAGAAAGAAAGTGATGCTGCAGACTCACTTTATCAGTGACACCATCTGAATTAATTAAGAAGAGGAAGATGGGCCAGATGTAGTGAGAAGTCTCAGCATACTGCTTCCTGTTAGTGATGGCATGTACGTTCAGATGTAGGTGCAGTGAACCGGGGAAAAAAAAAAAAAGAGGGGATGGTTGAGAAGGAAGATGTCTATGAAAGAGTGACAGCTGATTTTCTTTTTTTCAGTGTGGTTTTGGCAGTTAGAAAACTGTATCTGGTTTTATTCAGATTTCCTTAGAAGTATCTAAAAAGAAAATTCCCATTCTGATTTCTTTTTTACCCATCTACCCATCTCCTCTCCAGATCTGAGTCTTAAGCCTCAGTCGCACAGGCCTAGAGACCAGTTAGCAAACCCCCGGCAACCAGTGGTCGTCACCGACTGGTTGGTGACTGGTTGCTGGCTATCGCTAGTCTGTTGCAAAGAGGGTGCTGCACCAAAATCCTCCTTGTGATAGCTTTGGTTACTAGCATGGTTATCTGCAGTTTGCATGGAAAATTGTGACTTGTCTGCAAGCTGAAACCCTGAATTAAAGTGTGACACAAACCGGAAATGGAGAACGTTCAAAGTAAAAGTAGCACCAAGATGCTAAATGGGCTTCTTTCACACAGAAGGTGAACTAAGGCTCAGAAGTTGGGCGACTCTGGAGTTGGTGCAGAGTAAAAAAAAAAAAAAAGGAGTGTGAACTGTAAAATGCATGCGGGTTGAGCATTGCCAGGGAGCTTGATGGGTATGTCAGTTATACTAAACAGCCAAACAATTAATGCAGCGGGAAAGAGTGTGTGCTAATAAATATTCTGTCACTGTGTAATAAAAGGCTAAATGGATGCAATTGGTGGTAATTTTCTTTTATGTGGAGCAGTCGGCACCATCCAATAACATTTTTATTTCTTCCAACCACATCAAATCTGATGGATTTGCTGGCTGATAAAACAATATGCAGTTTGTAAGTTTGAGAGTTTTTTTTGTGCCACTACATAAAGCTTTTACAAACTGAGCCTT
>JAMQGT020007542.1:0-22666 GCA_024447675.2 Pterophyllum scalare | reverse complement strand
TTGCTGTGGTCATGGAAGTGATTGGAACACCTGAACTCAATGATTTGGATGGGAGTGTGAATACTTTTGGCAATATAGTGTATCACAGAAGTGTTTGACACAACTGGCTGCCTGCAATAATATTTTACACCAATATGCCAACTGCTAAACATAAGGAAAACAAAATTAAGAAAGATCAAACAATTTATCTATTATCTGTGTATTTCTAAGTGAGAGATGCCATCTAGACACTTTCTCTTCTTACACATTTGCCAGTCTTCACCCAAATCTCAGAGCCTGCAGTCCCCAGAGAAGGCTGAATGTATATTTTTGTCTTTGAAGTGGTGCTTCATCCTGCTGCTATGTACTGTACATTATGCTGCTGGATAAGATGGATAAAGAGGACACAAAGCTCAGACTTGGGCTGTAATCAAGAGCCCTTCAATTACAGGCCTACTACCACCACCGGTGGCCTAGAATAGGTCGGGAGGAGTGGCAGTGACGGGTGAAGACGGGACACAACAAGAGAAACCAGGGAGACATTATAATTAGACACAATTATGTGGCTGTCGGGCTGGGCAAGGATAGAGGGCAAGGTGATGGGTGGGCAGGGGGGCAGCTCTGTTCTAAAAATAGTTATTAAAAGGGAGCTTCATGAGGAGAACAAGTACTGTTAAGGTCCGTGTGAGAAGAAGGGAGGAATAATCTGCACAAGTCAGGCTTTGCACTCACTGGGAAATAAATATCTTCTAATCTAACAGCTATCCACATTCACTGAATAGACATACAATAGTAAATATATTAATTAGTTTGCCATCAAAGTGCCAGGCAGTGTAAATGTAAGCAAATAAAAATTTCTCTTTTTTTTTTTCAATTTTGCAGGTATATTCAGTTTCATTTAAACATTTTCTGCTGTGAATGCTCGAGATTGTGTAAAAAACACACAAACTACAACTCACAATAAGTCCAAGAACTCCGTTTGGACCAGGGGCTCCCATGTCACCCTAGTTAGAGAGGAGGAAAGAGAGAAAGTGAGATGAAGGGAGAGGGAAAAGGAGCAAGTTTCATGGGTTATTGGCTCTTTTTTAAACAAACATGCTCAGAAGAGTGGCTCTGTGTTCTTCGCAGCTTATGAGAGTGGGCTGTGTACATGTATATGTGTGTGCATATTTGTGTGTGTGTATGTGTGTGTGTGAGTGTGTGAGAGAGAGAGCGAGAGAGGGGAGGGGTCTCAGGTAGAAGCAAAAGGGATGTGAGCCCATCGTCCCACTGTGGCTCTCTCAAATATGCAGGTTTGCTCTGCCTCAAAAACATGAAAGACAGTGGACAGAATTTGTCCTAACTAAGGCTACCAACAGGTTTTACTTTAATCCAGCATAAAAGACGCACGTAGTTTCTGGATCTGAAAAGTTAAGCCAATGCAGATGAGTCTGAAACCTGCTTTCTTTTTAATGGCCAGCAGTGGGTGACTCCTGTAGGTGCAAAAAAAAATCTTCCAGTTGTGTAGAAGTCGATGGGAAAAGGGCCCTTGGCTCCCTTGCTCTGTGACCTCAGTAAACACTTTCCTGATGACTTTATAGGCTCAATCATGGTTATATTGGATAAATCTGTTTATTTTGTAACTTATGGTGAATTATCCAGAGTATGCTCACTGGATACCCTCGCTAGCTAATTGAGTTTCCCATTTCTCATTCCGCTTGGTTTCAAAGCATCAAGATGGAAACAGCAAAAATGATGGCATCCTATCACATCAAAATGGAATTACTCTAACCAGTGGGTGATTTCATCTTTTAAATGGTCTTTTCATTACTTTAGCGTCATCATGAAGATGACTGGTTTAGCAAAGTGTCTCAGAAAACATGAGATGGTCGTGTTCCTTCAAAAGATTATTTGGTGATCCACTGATTTTTCATGCCATCATCAACACCGTCATCATTGGTTTATGACAAAATGCCAGCAAAACTGATGACATTCCCATCAGCCTCATAGGAGGTTGATGGGGAATGTAATGGCACATGTATCTATATTTCCTACATTTCCTGTCCATCTCTACTGAAACTACCCACAAAGACACAAATAAACAAACCAAGCATAGCATTCTCTTTGCATGCTGATATTAGTGTTAAGCTCAATGCATGACTGAATTGCAGTTTTGCAAGGTCTGATTGGCTTTTTTTTAAGCATCTATGATTAAATAAGTATATTCAGTTTTCCCCCCAACATTTTAACTTTCATTAAGATTTAAAAACAAATTGCTTGCCTTTAGACACCTTTACCTTTTGTATCGTGCAGGAGTAAAATGCAATAAACATGCATTAAACATTAAGCATTAAACCTTAAATGCAATAAACATGCATTAAATGCATTAAACATGTAGAGATGACAAAGAGTGGAGAAGGAAAAAGTAAAATGCAAAAGGTAAAAGCTTGCCAAACAGATTATTTCATACTATACAGACTAACATTTGATAAATTCAAAGCATAATCCACTCTGGAAGATGAGTCTTTTTCTCAGGAAGAGGATAAACATCAGGCCTAAGAAAGGATTTATTAGGAGTTTAGTTGCCTGCTCTACAAGACTGACTAACTGGAAAAGTCAGGGGTGAGTGAAGTGTTTCCTAAAACATGCTCTTTATTTTTATTATGTATATTTCAGAGTGTGTCAAGTGTAACTTGCTGATGTGTTTCTGTTTTTGTTTTACAGTTTTCCTTGCCGGGCTAATGAAGTGGTGCATTCGTAGGAATATCCCAAAATAGAAATGCTATGATCAAATTATTTGATGTCTTCCATGTGAACAGGATTAAGCTACAGACTGGGTTTGCTGGTCCATCGTTAATGAATGGGGAACCATTATTCAAAATGGCATCCTGTTACATCATTTAGTATTCTTGGATATCATCTTCTTATAGCCTAATACAGTATATGTGTGTGTTGGTAGCCAGTTTACAGCGGTGAATAGAAAAGGCTGCATTTGAAACCAGTCACTACTTAGTACTGTAGGTTTTTCTAAAATAAGAGCCAAGTAAAATGATCTACAGCAGCTGGAGGCATGACATGAAATGAAATACAGTAGTGACGCTTGTCCAGAACAACTTCAAACAAAAGAGAAACACAGAGGCAAACACTGTCAAAACGTTGCAGTAAACACAAGAAGAGTGTGTGGGTAAGTGAGCATGTGACATACTGGCTCTCCATCTGGCCCAGGTGGTCCTCTCTCCCCAAAGTCCCCTGGAAATCCCTGAAAACAGAGAGAGGAACTTTAATGTCCGGCAGCTCACGAACAGTGACACAAACATAGATATTCAGAAATTTATGCTTGCACTTCAACTCGGTGGCAACTGATTTTTGGGCTGCTTAGGGGAAACGAACAGCTGTACAAATATGGCACTGAAATTGATCTGGTGAGCAGCATCTTACAGACACATCCATCTGGAGCAACACTATCAATCAATATAGCAATGCTTCTGGCCATGTGATGTCCAATGTAATCTGACAAATACTCCACTATGTTCACCATTTAGTCACTAACTGAAGCAGTCTGTCATTTGATGCTGAGCAGGAAGTGTACTGCTGCTTTTCAGAGCTTCTTTATTGGCAAGTACTGCCTGCTACATTTGAACATGACACATTTAAGTACATGTAAGGAAGAAAAAACAAACCAGTAAGCTGAAAGATGGTATAAAGCTCTTTCAGAGAAAATGATAACTGCAGATGGGTGATCATTCTCTTGAGGGTCATCACTACAAGTCATGTGACCTGTTGCTGAAATAAACATATTTTGGTTGACAATTGCATTCGCACTGATTGTGCAAACACTGATGCAATTCAATAAGAAATTCATTGTAGTGTGGTCTGTTGGAAATATGGCCCTTTGGGACCACCAATGCAAATGCGAAGCAAATCATTTCATCCTTAACCACAGAATCAAATGTACAGAGCACACTTTCATTAATACTGCTGACTGTTGCACAGCCAAGAGTGCCGCTACTGTATTAGCGCCGCAATTATAATAATTTCACAGAGTCAAATATAGCATTAAATATAAAGCAATTTGAAATATGTACAAAATAAGAGTATAATTGCTCCATTAAAGGCATTAAATCTATCAGCTGTAATGTGTGGGTTGCCAACTGTTCTACTGTTCTGCCATCAGCCAAGTAATTACTCTGTCCATTTAGCAGTAAAAGGGAAGCTAATCAGAGCTATGCTAACAGTTGGTGGTGCAGCACAGAGAAACCACATCTGCATAAAGCACTAGGGCCAAAGCATTTTAAACCAAACTGTTCAGAAGCACTCATAATGGTTAGGTTCTGCTATTCTGGCCTCAATGCATTGTTTCAAAATGCCAGTTACCGCTACCTCCAGAAAATGTCAGTTGTTTCTGCAAGAGTGGAGATGGTTTAGATATACTGCATTTAAGTCTCTGTCTATACTTAGAAGTAAATTGTGCTGACTGAGCGCAACTCCTTTGCAGCTTATTTCTTGAAAACAAAATGCCATTTTGAGCCCATTTTTAAACAATAATATATCCCTTTGACTGAAATGTTCACGTATCCTTTAATCTGCTAAAGCTTTGCATCAGGTCAATGAGGCGATCCTAACAGCACTAACTGCTGTAATTGTACATTGTTTCTGTAACAGGTAGAGTACCATGCAAAAAAAGAAAAAAAAGAAAAAGAAAAGTAGGGTTATTGTACTGCAGCTTACTTTATAGCACTATGAAATTGTGCACACTGGGAGAGGCACAAGTGCAACACAAATCTATGAAGCATGACAGTGACTCGAAAAAGATGAACCATATGGCTGTCACCGCTGCCGTACGAACTAAGGACAAATGTGGGAAACGCGGATTTGCCAAGTACTTAAAAAGCTTTTGAGGAGAGTCATATGAGCCTTTAGTGTATTTCTGCTTTCACATTATGTCAGACCACCCTTTTCATCAGCTTCGACCTTAGAAAGGATCAAACAGCAGCAGCTCTCACTGTAAGAAACTGGGCTGATACGAAAAAGCAACAACGGATGAGCCTGATAAAGACAACCACCAACAGACAAACACAGCTGAACAGAAATATGTCTCACAAAAAAAAGTTACGTTGAAATGTTGGCAAAGCATTTCGGAAACTTTTTAAGCTTTCCACTGTTTTAGATATATTCCCTCTTGACTCTTTGGTAGATGGCAGACTGTGCGTCTGTGTGTGTGTGTGTGTGTGTGTGAGTGTGTGCTTCCTCGACAGAGTACAAGTGCTGTGGTGACGGCCATTAAAATGCCTGGCTCATGTTATTGTGGTTCTTCTGTTTCATCAGGGAAGAGAGGGATGATCTCTCAGGGATTATCTCATTAAGTATCCCAGCTTTCCATTTTCCATGCAAAAGTACTGAAACCAGATGACAGTGATGACGATGTGTATGTTTTTCAATTCCATTAGCAGGTCAGAAATGGCCCACTAAATGTACTGAAATCATCGAAATTACTCAACTCCTCTAACTACTCTCTTCTAAGAATGTTTAGTATCAATATGTATAATAATTGTTATGTTTGGTGACACTAAACAGACTAAAATGTTTATATTTTTATATTCCCTGTGCCAAAACTGTGAAGTAACCTTCTGTAACTTTTTTCATGGCTGACCTGTCTTATAATGCAGCCCTCTTTAAGTAAGAACACACACACGCATACACACTTAAAAAAAAAATAAAAAAAAATCAAATGCAAACTTCAGAAGTGCTAAATTTGCATCTGCAGCTGCTTCTTAAACATTCGCCTAATTACAGAATAAGCTTGTACTTCTAAAAGACTCACAATAGTGGACACTCGCTTGCGTGTGTTTAGACGTTTTGGCCTATAAATGCCTTATTTACTGAGAAGCCGGTAAGCAACAGCTGCAGAATGATCTCAGCAGTGTGTTTTGGGGTTACACACTCTTTCTAAAACACTCTGTCAAACTGACTTTGAACACTATATCTGACACACACAGCAGAATCAGCGGCTTCCTTCCAAATGGCTTGGCTCCATGCTGAGGGGGACCAAAAGCCCTTTACTCCAACAAAAGCCTTTTTCTTGTTGCATCCAACAGCCCAACATGCGACTGGTGGGACTCCACTCTATTCAGGCTGCAGTTAACCCTTCCAACAGCCACGGAAATACAGAGCTGAGTCAAACAGTGACGTGAATCCAGAACTTATAAATTTTCACACGTGTATGTGTTGGATTCTTTTGCACCGACAGCTTTCGAAATTACCCAAATAAAGGAAATATATTTTTAAAAAAACTTAACAAAAAAACTTTATATATATATATATATATATATATATATATATATAAAATCAATATTATTTATTATTTTTCATTTTTTAAAATTATTTTTCATTTGTCTCTGAACTTTAAGGCCCAAACTCAGCATTCACAACAGATTATACATTCAAAATGAGCACTTCCAGCACAATTTATCACAGTTTTCAAAGATTATCTGCAAAGTATGTTGAGACAAAACTTTACCGGCCTACCCATCTTGCCCCTCTTCCCTGGTTCGCCAGGCATACCCTGAAAATCCAAACAAGTTTGAGAGAGAGAGAGAGAGCAGAGGTAGAAAAGAAAACAGAACAGAAAGGGTAAAGAGGACAGAGAAACAAAGAAGAAAGATAGAGTCAGACATTATGTAAAGACCATATCAAAACCAAAACACAGCACTTTTGGGTGAAACCGATTCAAGCCCAAAACACACTATTAAAAAGCCATGGCTCTAAGCCTCGCTCTCCTCCTGCTTTGACAGATGTGAACAGCAGCTGACTGCAGCCTATCTTACATTTTCCAGCCTGTTATGAGAGATCTAGGCCTCCATTACAAGAAGCTTCTGCTGGAAGAAGAGAGGTGTATATATATTCTATGTTTTATGTGCATCTTGCTGAGTGCAGATGGTACCGGTCCTAATTACAGCTTGTCCTGTGCTGATGCAACCTCCTGGAGCATGTTATAAGTAGGCAAATGGCTGTACAGAAGTAGGAGGCCTTAGTGAGTTCAGGCAGTTCAAAGGCCTTAAGAGGGGGGCTTTTATTATATGAGTCATCAACACTCCCACACAGCTTTATACAGCAGCATCTCAGACAGCTGGGAACTGCTTCTCACATTATAACAACAAAACAGCTGAATGAAAAAGGCAGGAGAAGCACTGTTGTCATTTCGCTGGCCCATTAGCCAGATTCAGCTGGTCCATGTACATTTTTGCAGCTATTGATTGCTTGAGAGAAATATACATTTGAAAAGAACTCACTCTTTCGCCATCAGGCCCAGGCAGGCCAAAAAGGCCAGGGATTCCAATGAAACCCTAAAGAAGAGAAGAGGAAAGAGGACGAATATGGATATGAGTTTCTGGATGCCATAAAAGCAGTAGGAAAAAAACCCAGTGCCTCTAGGGCTGGTTTTCAGTGGCTGACGGTCCACCATGGACAGGGTTGGCTTCCATGACGAACCAAGCCATGAGGCAAGTGTATATGCCCATGGACTGCATGGTGCTGGCTTCCACGATGTAGTCCAAGGGCACATACCCTCACGCCAGGGATCTCTGAAGATAGCCAGGACATCACACTGGGCTGTAAGTATGGTGGAGACACGCACAACAAGCAGAAACACCACAGCTGAACACTGGAGGAACAGTTCAGATGCTAGTTAGACGTGAGCCTCAGCTAAGTTTACACAATATACAGTAGGCAGCACAAGAAAGAGCAGAAAATAGAGAAAGGTAGTGCAGTGAGCAAAAGAGGGGACTAGAATGCCTCCTTAAGACAGCAGGGCCTCAAACGGAGCTTAAACAGGAAATTCCAGCCAGTGGGGGCAGGGGAGGCTCTGGAGCAGCCAAAGGAAACTGATAAAGGACCTTTATTGAAATGCAACATAAAAATCAGTTTGTGTCCACAGGCATCTGTTTTTTTGTTTGTGTACCTAAAGGGTGCGTGTTTGTATGAGGAGGCTTATCAAAAGCCACTCTTTCAGTACGTGTCTGTATATGTTTATACTACAAGTAAAGGCTCCTAAGTTTAGCATTCTTTTAACAGTGGTACACACTGGTTGAGAGTGTGTATTATGCGTGTGGTGGCGGATGCTGCTGGTGCACCTGATACCATGCATGCTTTCATACATACATACATGCATATGGCTGTTGTTGCAGTCAAGTATGTGCTCATGCAGCAACAGCTTCACATTGCAAAATACTAATATTTTTGAGCAACCTTTTTGTGCATTTTCTATAAATATCATGAGATGAGTAGTGTCAGTAAGCTGTCAGAGAGAAAGTGTATGCATGTTCAATGACCCTGCCGAAACATCAATATTGGTCATTTAGACAGATAAAATTAAACATTTGTAGAGCAGAAGTTGACTCCTTACCCGAACGCCTTTAGGCCCCATTGGTCCTATAGGCCCAGGTAAACCCTGAAAATCAAAGAGAGGAACTTAATTGAGCAACTCTGCATTTTAAACTATGTCTGAAGTAATTAATTTGTGTTATTATAAAGTCTACAACTTATATTAGAATATTTAAATAAAATAATGCAATGGAGACACATGTCCTGAAATGATATTTGGTAGGATACATTATAAAAATAATAGTAACCCTCCCAATGGGTATGGCGGGACACAATAACAAATGCTCCTGTACAATACACTGCCATATATTTCTGTATAGCAGCTATGGCATTAATGCTGCACTGGATCTCTATCATAATGATAAAGTTGAAGCATTTAGTTAATATTTCAAAGTCTCTGTTTAGTATTTACCCAAATAATTTTTCTCCAAGCGATCTGTTAAGGATAACCTAATTCCACTTGGCCCTCTGCCCTTACTATGGCCCTGACTACAACTGTACCAGTCACAGCAGAGGATTTACTGCACCTGCCTGCCAGGATAACCTTTGGCACCTGGGCTTCCAACTGGACCTTGCTCACCCTGCAGGGAAGAAAGAGAAAGAAAGAGCGAGAGGGAAGTGAGAAGGTGAAGGAGAGGAAGAGAGGAGCAGGGTGGGTGATCAAAATGGCAGCAACACAAACACACACAAGCAGACCATTCATAGTAGTTAAGAGTTTCAATGAGATAGACAAAGCAGAAGGGATGAAATGCAATGGAATGATAAGAATAATGACAACATGAGCCTTATGATATGTTTCTTTTAATGGCTCTGAGCTTGTTTTTATTTTCTTTTGTAAGGTTAGTGTTGCACATTAAGGAAATATAGTGTATTCTATAGTATGTGACAATATATACTGTAAACTTTAATAGTCAAAAACTTTGATACATCCCACATCTTCACAGGTTTGGCCCATTTCTTTAACATGAATGACTGCATTAAATCATTTATCAGGAAATCAGCATGTATGCATAACTGTGTGTCAGTTAATCTCTTTTCTTCTGCTATCCCTTCCTCATTGTTTATTACTTGCTGGCTGTGAGGTACTCTATCTACTGATAGGTGTTATGATTTAAAACAATACATCATATTTTATAAGACTGGGATTAGAGGTTACATTGTTAAGGAAATAAATCCTCAAGAAAAGTACATGTATCTCAAATCAGAGTACTTGTACTTGTCCACTACACTGACCCATTCCTGCTAACTACCGTGATTTTTTTTTCATTCCTCACTTTTCAGATGTGTTCCAGACCATAGACCCTAGTTAGTAGTTTGATTTGCATGCATATATTGTGCATGTCACTGTCAGAAGGCATAACACATGTGAACAGAAGCAGGTTTTGCTCAAAATTTGCGGAGGACAAGCATTCATGTCCTACTTCCTTTGCCCTTCCCTCTCTTGGATAAATGTAGTGCATAATGCTGCCAGTTACAACCAGACCAAAACTGGGCTTTGTGACATTTGGGACTTTAACTGACCAGCAGCAAGGAGGAGCTCTGAATACAGTCTGTGGTGTATTACAGTAACAAAGTGTCATCAACGCTTTATGCACAGCAGCTGGTGTTCGTTTCCAATAGCTGGAGAGTCCACACAATGCCAAATAGTTCAGCTTATTGCTAACTTGGTCACTGGTGCTATGGTGACTTAGACTTAAGGCCAGGGCTGTGATCATCATCAGCAGGAGCAGCTGTGTGGGAAACAGGGGGGCGTTTGAGGATGAGTAGAGTGGGAGGGCATAATAGTAAAAAGTACCCTTTCTCCAGGATGAGTAGAGCAGGAACTCCCCAAACTGATGATGTCATCCTGAGCATGGGGACTTATTGAAAACTGTGACGGTGAGGAGAATGTTCCACTCTGCTTTTCATGACTAAGATCTTTCTTTAATGCAAACAGTAGTATGACCCGGCCCGATTGAAAATAACTCTGGACACAAGGCTGAATGCTCCATCCTTAAAATAGTCTTGGGCTGGACTAAACAGCCAGAGTCATGTCTTCCCTCACTTAGCAGTGAATAAAAAAGTCCATAGAACTAATTCCCACAGATTAAGGAAAGTCAAATAGATAAATGGCATAGAAAATAGGAAAGAAAAGAAATGCATGCTTGAAAATAACATAGCATTAGTGTAACAGGTTGTAAGTCAGTCTGAACACTGAATGACAAGCAGCAGTTACAAGCCCAGAGTATGAGAGACACACAAAGGGAAACTTTCTCCAGAGCTGCAGAATAACAGCCATGAGTGTGTCACTGTTGGCCTACTTGGCATGTTCCTGTTTCTTTTCTCTCTATTTTCTACTCTCTTTGGCATCACTTTCTGATATCCTGGAGTGCATCGCTTTAGCACAGCGCTTTGGCCAGATGTCTGTCCTCACCAGTGCTTTATAACAGGCTAATCTAATCTGGCTGCCCAGCTGGCATACTTGGTGGGCGCACACATACACACAGAGTGAAAGGTTGAACACCTGGAGTGAATGACGACTGAGATTTTGAAGAATGAAGTGAGAATAAGGGTTTAGACTTAAGTGAGGTGGACAGCAATAGAGAAATATTAGGACACTAATGAAGGCATATGCAGTACAGATATTGTGATGTGCGTGAGGTAGAGAGAAGTATCTAAAAGAAAAGAGTCGTTCTGGGGACATTTAAAATTAAAGACAATATAGTAGAAGATATGCAAGATATAGAAATGAGCTTTATTTTTTGTAAGTGTGAGGACAACTGTTGTAGAGGCAAAAGAGTACACAATGTTGCATAACCACTGAGTCTACTTGAAAGTTTATGAAATAGAGAAAGATACTTACAGGCTCTCCGGGGAGTCCAGGTGGACCAGGAAAACCTCTCTGTCCCTGAAGAAACAAAAATAACACATGATAAGTGAGTATAAAATAATAACAGAAAAAAGAAAGAGGTAAGGAAAGTCTGAAATAGTTCACAGTTTAGGAAAAACCTGACAAACACAGGAGCAAGTGTGGGAATGACAAGGAGGGGAGGGTCAAGTGTTAATGCTAACAGCACCAACAGACAAATTTGTTGCCATATGCAAGGTATCAATCTGCCCTTTTGTTAATGGATCAGACTTTCCACTGGCTGTGCTCACAGGGTCTTTGGGAGGCTGTGCCAGGATCATGGCATGTTGAGGATATAAATGCCTTCCTGTTTGAGTCAGATAGCAAGGCCCTCCCACTGCACGCAGGCCAGACTGCAACACTGAAGACAGCCTGACATAGTGCTTTTCTGCAGTTCTGCTGACTCCAGCAGCACAGACCCCCGACAAAGACTGGAGAAAAACTAAATCAAAGGTAGGAGGAGATGCCTTCCCAGACCACAGTTTGATAGAGTGAGAGAGCAAGAGAGAGAGAGAGAGAGAGAGAGAGAGAGAGAAAGAAAGAGGGGAAAAAACAAAGTAAAAACAGACTGCTGAAGAAAGAAAAGACTCCTGTTGTCCCGTTTTCCTAAACCACAGCTCCAGCATACCAAGCCAAGACTCCCAGAGTTCCTGTAAACTATCCATTGCTCTGTCAACTGACTGCAGCAGAAGAGGACACAGCATCCCTCTTCTCATTATGTTACATGATCTCTCTTGTTGGTTTACAACTACATACCACCACTTTAAACTGCCATTCTCAGCATTTTAAAACACCACCTTCTGTGCTTTAATAGGTCCAGCAACTGTGTCAATAATGAAGTTTTATACACTTTTGATAATTGCCATCGCAGACTTAATTCTTTTAACATTATGCTATTGTCTGTGTCTGACACGTATATAAGCCTTGTGTTGGAAAACTTGTATGCTGACCATCACCTCACATCATCTGGTGCACATCATCAAAAGACCACTAGGAGGAGATGCCTGTAGCTGAGGGGAAAATACATGAGTTACACAAATAAACAAGCAGAGATGTTAGCAGGTGCTGACAGACTGATGCCACAACACAGCAACCCGAGCAGGAATTTGTTTGCATTTTCATATTTTGTGAAAGCTTTATTGCTATCCACAGTGAAGAAAGCAGGCACGGATGCACTCAGAGACACATGCTGCCTTATAAATTGCAACATTGTGGTGGTCGGTTGGGAAGTATTTTGTGTCTGCCGATCAGCTAAGCATGTGTTGGTCTGTTTATATTGAGTTCAACCACTGGCTTGATCTTAGACTTAAAATTAATATTCTCTTTTCCGTCCACTTCTCCCCTGACATATTTTCTGGAGAAGTGGTGACCTAAAGCCTTTCTCAAGTTTGGAAACACATATAGGTTCACAAATGTGTGCACATCCACGCATGTGTGCACAGACAAGCACAGACGAAGATACATGTACCTCATTATACCTCATCTTATCACATGGCTTACTTATAGTACAAACATGTGTAGTGACATATGTTCCCATGCTGCACTGTGAGGTCCAACAGCCAGACACACACACACACACACACACACACACACACACACACACACACACACACACACACTGTGGTTCCTGTGCATTAACCATAGCCTCTCAACCTTAGCTAGACCATCTTAGATCCTTATCTCGCTCATTATGAGCTTGCTAATGAGAATGGCCATTCCCACCAGGCTGCCTGTGTTTACAATGCCACTTATTTAACAAGCATGTGTGTTCAATCAGATAAACCCACCAGAATGCTTTTCATTTACAACAGCTCCACGGTAGCACTCTATAAGCACAAACTCTCCTACCCTGCTAAGCCAAGGAGTTTTCCAGGGAACACTAAGCGCATTTTGGCCTAAAGAAAATAAAAGACACATTGTGTCTGTTGATGACATGTCATTTTTGGGACTCGCTACCAGTTATACACACTTAACTTTGTGGGTGTTCAAATGAGTACCAACCTTATGTGTGTTAACAACTGTACTCCACAAACAATGTGCATCTGACCATCTGTCTCAACTGTGCAAGCACACTGGTAGCAGAAATATACCACTCTCTTCATTAATCTCTGCTTTCATCTCTCCAAACTCTACAGAACGGAGCCAGATGATTGCTCAGTGTGATCGTCTGGCTCCATGTATACACTGAATGTACAGGCGAACATAAACCCTTCACGCAGAGACAGACAAAACAAACAACCGTGTGAAGGAACTGGACAATTTGGCTGAAATTTATCCAGTGGAAAAAGATTCCTCATCTCATCCCTGTCTGCACAGCAATTTCAGCACAATGTTTCCTTGCATGCAGTATCACTGTTACTGCTTCTAGAAGACAGAGCAATGATTTGTTGTAAAACATGCAAAGAAAATGATGGTTGATTTGGATTGTCCCATAATTATGATGATGATGATGATGATGATGATGAGCATGTGGATTTGTTAGTTTGAACAGTGAGCGGGAGCTAAATTAGGAGAATTTGGTTTGGAACAGGTCTCCAGACAGATTATTGTCATACAACAAAGTGCCATGCACAAATAAAGGAAACAAGGATGGTTAATACACTGTCTAGCCCCTGCAGGGAAATGCAGTATATGGCTCTACCTTGTATTTATAGGATGCTGTTGCTAGGAGGATTTTGGTTTGGACTTCATTTCAAAGGAAAATAATGTGTATAAAACTGAAAAACAACCAGTACCGTACACGTACATATAAATGTTAATTTTTCTGTATGGAAACTTATTGTTGCACAGCTTGGGTATCCAGACTTTGCTTACTGTAAAACAGTCACATGTTTGGATAGCACATATGTGAAAAGCACATCTACAGAGACTTTTTATAAACACCATAAAGTGTCTCAAGACAGTCATATTTTCCCACAATGTTGCATAACCACTGAGTCTACTTGAGTGTTTATGAATTACTTTCCAGCTGTCTGGATACATATTTCCATTTTTAAGCCTCTTGCAGTCTTTAGAAATTTGCACATATCTGGCAAATTATCAACATTTACAGATGGTTCGGTTCCCAAATGCACTGATGACTGTGCTGATTCACATGTCCATCACAGCTGTGTTCAAGATGATGAATACACAGTTTGAACCTGCACTCAGCAGTGATGACATCTACATCTACAGTGCATGAATGGCTTATTGTCCTACAGCCACAAAAAAAAACTTTAAAAAAATTGATTTCTATGTTAAAAGAAGAACAAACAAACAAAAAAAATACATTAGTGCAATTCCAAAAGCAAACAATACTAAATGTCTACATGGTTGTAAAGTTGTTCCATATAAGAAAAACAGAATTCTAGGTCCACTCAATAAACAAAAGTTACAATAAATGAGGCAAGCCAATAAGTAAAACAATGATGCTTTAAGTGTAAGTTTGAGGAAAAATTAATATTTAAGTTCACCGGAAAGAGCTTGACGAGAAGATCGATTATGCTCAGATGGTTATGTATGGCACTCAAGACAGGAGGTGATTAGCTTAGCTTAGCATAGCATAGCATAAAGAGAGGGGTTCAGCTAACCTGACTTTCTCCCAAATTAAATCATATTAATACAAGCAGTTCTGAAGGTTGCTGATTAACATATTTAGGCAGGCCACAAAGTCAAGCCTCACCAGTCCAGCCAACCCATATCAGCTAAAGACTCAGCCAATACCCTTCTATGCCTCCAGTTGGCAAATTTCATAAAAGTGACACTATTTAAGCTGCTTTAGCCGACCCCAGCTCCTCCTTTCATGAAGTATTTGATTATGTCATAACTTTTGGCATTTCTGCTCATCTTCTCCCATCTTTGTTTTTTTGAAACAGGAAACATCTAATAAGGCACAAACAAAATTAAATGAGATGCCTGTTGATGCTGGTATATCCTAAAAACAGCCTGAAGTAGCACAAAACAAATACAATATAAACTGTGTTCAGTTTAGACCTTTTGGTTTTCTAAGAGTTTGTGTTTTAAACCCAGCAAACAGAAATCACACTGCTTGAAGGTATGTCTTGATTTTCAGGTGGAAAAAGTATAGATACTTTGAAAGACAGTCAAAAATTAAGAAGAGAGAGATCAGCTAGCCCTGGGATGAGATGCGGAGGGATAGAAGCAGTAAGGTGAGACGTGTGGCTTGTACTGCGGATTTGTAGTTGAGGTTTGGCCCTGTGTACGTCCCCTCTCCCTGACCCTGGCTTGCCATACTGAAAAGCCATTCAGTCTGCCTGGTAGAACAAATGTTGTACAGAGTGGAACATGCTTGGCCCGTCTGACAGTGTAAAATCACACTCTAGTATCACACATTTAAAGTACCACTGTTTCCTCCATTAAAGTTTCCATGAAAGAAAAAAAAAAACAGCAGCCAAATTCCAGAATTCCCGGTTGAAACATCTCCTGCTAAGGATGAATTAGGGCCTGGATATTTGTGTGTGTTTGTGTGTGAGACAGAGAAAGTGGAGGGGAAAATACAGAGGAGAACAGAGGGAAAGCTGCTGTTGTCTGTTTTCCTAAACCACAGAAATCCAAGCAAACGAGACAGAGAAAGTTAAACAGCTAGAAACACAGTGGGAATATCTAGGTGTTTCAGGGTGGCCTATGAGGGAAATGCAATCCCCATTAATCTTATTATTTCTTTTCAAATATTGCATTGACTTTGCACAAGGCCACTGCAGAAATGGAGAGATCTGCATCAGTGCAAAACAGGTCTGGGACTTTCCACCTTAGTGGAATGAAAATGAACAGAACAAGGCCTGTTTGAGACTGTCTACTATAGTACAGTTTGGAGAGTGACTCACACATCTGTCATAGCACTGCATAAAGGATGGAGATTCATTTAAGGAAACTGCTGCTACAATGCATAGCTGAGAACTACAACAAATTATTGTGCTTTGTTTACTGCAGGATGGAAGTGAGTTAATGAGCTTCCCTGTGTTTGTGTATGGAAAAGGAGTCGACTCCTTGCGGTTACTTTAACAAGTTTCCTTTACTGTCAACTTATCTGTGGTTCATTCACCATACCTGAGGCATGCTTTGTTGATGTCAGTCTGTATGTGTGTGTGTGTGTGTGTGTGTGTGTGTGTGTGTGTGTGTGTGTGTGGGTGTGTGAATGAAGTTGCCTTGGAAACATCTCCCTAGAAAACAGAGTATGATGTCATCCTGATAAGTAGGAGCTATAATATGCCCTTGGGTTTTATTAAAACAGTTTACTCTGCCTCTGCACTGCTCACCTCAGTGTAGCTGAGCAGAAAGTGCTGCTGAGGGTAAATAGTAAGCGTAGAGTGCATACTTTAAAGTGATCTTACATTTGTGCAAACAAACAAATTACTGCCTTAGCTAATCGCGCCTAATCTGCGCAGTCACCCTTGGCCGAGTCACACGTCACTGACTAACTTTTTGATAAATCTTTAAATCGCTGGTTTAAAAGGAATCTGTGAATGTTTTCCACCAACCCTTTTTTTCCCCATTCTGGCTGAGTGTGTGTGAAAGAGAGAGGCAGGGACATACAAATAGACTAAGGCACACTCAACACACAGAAAAGCAGACACCTAACAAAAACCATATGTTGAGCATGAGGTAGCCATCCAACTAGAGTTTGACACTCTGTTGCAGAGCACCGTGGCTCTAGGAAGAAAGGAAATACAGCCAGAAGTGCTTTACACCTAGACCTGAAAGGCATACAGTCAATCTGCAACATTCAATTACTGACCTACTTTGTTTAAAATGTGTGCTTGGCTCAGCTTTATATGATGCATGATGTGATTGGAAGCTTTTAATATGATCTTCTTTTCATGTATCAAACTTATGTTTACAACAGTTTACCTAGGAAAAGGTTGAAAGGATGCCAACTGGAAGAGTGAACAAGGCTTACACTGAAGTGATTCACAATGTTCTTTTTTTTGGCTCATGTGTAATCTCTGTTTATACCTGCCATGTTTTAGATGTATTCATTTTAATTAACTGCCATCAGCTAAAGTTTACTTACCACTGACATATAAAACTGTGGGTCGGGCCCCACATTCAGCTGGCTTGACCAGTGTATTTGCTGCTTTATCTCACTATGTCACCGAGTTTACATTACTTGCAGCTTCAAAGCTTGTTCTTCAACCTGTTCTCACGTCCAAATCAAACTGATGCTAGGTCAGGACCTATAGGTACCCAGTGTATGACAATGTAATACACTGGGTACCTTTAGCATAGTTTTTCAGCTTCTCACTGGAAAAGTTTAAGAGGAGTTTAATATCTGAGCTAGACACAGTGAGACAGGGGAAAAAGCACTCCATCGACGTAGTCACTAAGGATGCGTAACCATGGTGTCCAAGGAAATGAATGAGAAACTAAACCAAAAATGAAAATGAAAAACCTAACCACAAAATTCAGCTGCATAAATGTAACTACGAGCCAAAAACTAAAGTAACATCAAAGTAAAAAAAAAAAAAAAAAAAAGTTGTCCCAGTCATTCATCTCCCAACCTACCTTCAAATTCAGATTGTAAATTTCTAATCTTCCTCATGTTGGAAGTAGATGCTAAGAGGTATCCCAATGTGTTGGAAAATTATGTTAAAGGGGTTTCCCATAGAGTTAAAATAGAATGAGAAGGGGTTCCTGACCAACAGTCAGAACATGAGTGAGAATTTTTTGCATTTTTTTCTCTACTACACAAGAGCCCTATGTTTTGCAACATATTGTATTAGGTTGATCATCATCATTTGTATCTTTTCACATATACTGAGCTACAATTCTTAAACCTAAACTCCAAATGCTGAACTGCTCTCAGGGAACAAGTGTTAACAAGTAGTACACACACACACACACACACACACACACACACACACACACACACACACACACACACACACACACACACACACACACACACACACACACACACACACACACAGTCAGACAGACAACACACAGGGATGCATACCCAGCTCAGACATTCTACTTGGTAATAATCTCAGTCTGTACTTGTTACACTTCTGTCTACCAGAAGGTCTGCCCCACATTTAATTCCTTGCACTCATGAATCACTTAACCAGTGCCTTAAGTAAGATTTAAGACACTAGTAATTTGATGATTGAGTGCATGATCCCCATCCTCTTATCCCTGTTAAAAAACAAAACAAACAAACAAACAAAAAAAACGGACCCCTTTGTCTCTTATAGCATCCTTCCAGCCAAATCTGTGCAGGATCCAGTAAACAAACTGGCGAGCACAGCACAAAAGGAAAAAGAAAAATAGAGAGAATTAGTTGAAGATGAGTAGAGATACTTTTAAAAAGATAATTGGGTTATACACCAACAACACTACACAGACACAATAGAAATCCACAGCGGTGCAGTGACTCATGCATTGCCCGGGGCCTCACTGTTCATAGTATGCAGATGCAAACGCTTTAGCTGCTTTTCAGCTGGTAAGTGGGTATTTCAGAACAATTCATTTTAGTTAACTAAAAGTAACTTGGCAAAAGAGTTATGAGAAGCTCCTGAAAAACATTAGCAGTTCAGTCTTACCTTTCGACCTGGCTGGCCCATCATTCCGACTGGGCCAATAATCCCTGAGTCTCCCTGCAACACAAAGTGAGAATGTTAAAAGGCACGTGTGGAAGAAAGCGAGGTCACACAAATAGCAATCATAAATGTGCTCAGAGCCTCCCAAACAGGACATCATTACAAATTATTGGGGAATATAAGTATAGGGTGGATATTATACCTTCTCTCCCTTGGGCGCTGTCCCAGGTGAGATGCCAGGGTCACCTTTATTTCCCTGAGAGAAAGAAACAAAGGAAGACTTTGCACAGGTGGAAATGACCCAGCTCATGCAGGTAACTCAATCATATCTGTCATATGGATAAAATGATTTTATAGGCCAGCATTTTTGTTTTAATGGAAGACTTAAAACTGCAGAGGCTTCCCTCTAAAAATCACATACTAAAAGTTAAAAGGTACAAAAGTAACAGAAAAAAAAACAGTATTTGTTGTGGGGCAAATTTAGTAACACAGATGCTTTTTTAGTGGGCTCAGTGCCTCTTCAGTCACACACACACACACACACACACACACACACACACACACACACACACACACACACACCAGGCTTCATTGTCAGCAGGTAACAATAATGGGGTTTCAGCACATCAAAGCCACAGATCGGAAATTACACTGAGTGCTGACTCCCTCTCTTTTCCTTTCGGACCCCTGCCATTTACAACTTTGTCTCGTTTATTAATGATGAAAGAGTGAAGATTGCGGTGCACCCCGAGACATCAAACACTTCATAATCTTTCTTTCAACACACTTGCCAGGAAGAAGAAGCCTGCTCCACACCAGTCTGCCTACAATATACCAAAGTCCTCATTAAACTGCTTGGCTGCTGATCATTCCATCGTGTTTGTGTATACCTGACATTACTTGTAACTCATGAGATTTAGAGGTGCTTTGGACAGTTTGCTTATGTTTCCGGTGGTTTTTGTCTTTCATACATTACAGCCCTCAGCACAGAAGCAACAAATCTGAGTGCACTCAATAAATAAAAGTGTATAATAATGGCAGGAAGGTTCAGAAAAGTGCAAAATGTAATTCAAACAAATTCAAACACAAATATTAATAAGGTTCCTGTGGGACTTTTTGAGACATTTTTATAATGCACTTTGAATGCAGGCCTTCACTCTGCACTCTAAGCACACAGTGTCAGAGGTCAAGGGTGCTTGCAAAGGCATACATCAATTCACACAATTACATCAGGGATGCAGAGAATTTGTCTTGGGAAGGGTCACCTCCTGTTCACATGTTAAAATCCTCACTTTCCAAGCCGTAATGTTTTTTTTAGACCCTCCTGATGTCTAAGTGTCATTTTTTCTTTCTGCTGACAGATTCTCTTTGATTTTACTCATGAACAGTTAAAAAAATACATGACTTTATATATATACATATACACAGTCTGCAGAACAATATAAGTATAAAAGGGAATCCTAACATTTGAACTTGATGTCTTTAGCACACATGTTAAAGTGATACAACTTCTGCGCTGCAGGGTTTGTAGTATCTGCGACTTACAGGTATCGCAGCACTGCTGTGAACTTAAATTTCCTTTATTTTCCAGCCATCAAACTCCATTACCTTTACTGCTTTTTTAGGGATTCCAGCTGATATAGAGTATTATAAAATCGAACATGCCCTCATGGGATTATTATTCACATTTCATCATATTTAACTAGCAGTAGAGGCAGAAACCCAATCATGTAATGGTTTCATGTGGGAAAATCAACATGGCTACATCGTGTAATCAGGGGTTAGACTAGATGTGTACCTTGAGCCCAGGTGGACCAGGTCTCCCAGGGTTTCCATGCGGACCAGGGGGCCCCTGTGTTGAAACGAGAAAGAAGGAAACAAAATCAAAAGGTGATCAAGATCCCAGTCAGAGGCATTTCCATAAAAGAAAGAGCTGATACAGACTGTGGCTTTGCTGCTATGAATGAGACCAGGGATGAGGGGGGTAAAGACTGTCTGGGGAAGCTCAGCCTCAACCTGTTTTTCTATAAATCAACTGTGTGAGCGTGCTGATGAGGTATTTGGGGTTGGTGTTGGGGGTAGATGCTTATGGAAAAGTGAGGCTCTCTGGAGCTGCTTTACCATATGGATGTGGTTTTCCTGCCCCCTCTTGCCACAGACTCCACAACCCCTCCCCCTCCCCCAACACACACACACACACACCACACACACACACACACACACACACACACACACACACAAACAAACACATTTTCCAGGCATCTTAATGAGTAATACAGATCATCCCATTTCATAACATTTTGAATTCAATCACTGGCGTCCATTTCTGTCTGCACCGGCATTTAGTGAGGCAATGAGCTCAAACAAAGTGAGATCTACAGTGGTGGCATATCTGTAACATAAAACCATCTTGCTCTGTCCAGTAAGCCCCCATGGGAAGGTTAAGAAAGAGATGTTTGAAGCCAGAGAATTAATACACACCAGTCTTTCTTGGGTTTGAAAAACAGCCTACAGACAGAAGCATGTGAGGTTGCTATATCCCCGTCACTCATATCTATCTGTCTGTCTTTCTCTTCATCTGACTGACATTTTCCTGTATAATGCCCACCTTGCCGCTGCCCTCCAAGTGGTTTGCCAGCTTTGGGTCCATAACCTAGCCCTGTCCTGGGTAAGGGGTTGATTGACTCAGAAAAGGTGGAAAAAGAGCGACAGCTGTTTTAAAAGCTGGGTCAGCGGGTTTCAGTGAGGTGAGTCAAAACAAATCAGGAAGTTATTATGTAAAGGAGCTGGCCTACCGCATCAAAACCCAACAACTACTGAGATCCAGAACATCAACAGGGGAAACTGTCGCACAGAGAAAAAAGAAAATACTTTAAGTTTTAAAACAGACATACTGGTCAGCTGCAGACATGACAACATACAGTAAGTCTTTCTGATGGATATTTTGACCGAAGCTATGTCTAAGTGACTCCGATTTTCTGATGGATGAACATGGCATTTGTGTGACACAAGGTGATGATTAAGTAACACTCAGGAACTCCAAAGTATTCACAAAACCTGATCTGTTTTATACTTTTTATTGATTGCTTTTAAAGAAGACCTGGTATACTTTGCATGATCCACAGGTCAAAATAATCATTATATATTTTGCATTAGGCTTTTATGCAGCCCCTCAATCCATCCTTTCTCTGAAACAAGCTCTTTTACAACCCTTCCCCTGCCTTTAAGTCAACTTTCTTCTGATTGGTTGCCCCTCACAAAAAGAAGACTTAAACAGCACATCATTGGGGCTTTTCTTGTGCCTCAGATGACCTTGTTAAGGATATCTCCTCTCTCTGACATTGTACAGAGAGCAATGATTAAATAAAGAAAATTCCAAACTGAGTATTTAGGGCAGTCTGAAGCCTGAGCTGTTGGCTCACTTGTATTATTTGTACATATGCTGACCCAGTTATTTGAAACTTTGGCCATGTTTAAGATGAGCATACACCATTGTAACAGTATGCATATGACAGAAAATAAGAAAAAATATAACAGAGCCACTCTGAAATATTCTCATTCCAAGCATTCTCAAGTTTTAAAGACTTTGCCTCTTTTCCTCCCACATGCTTCCCCTTTCATTTTCAGTTTGTATACAGCTGGCATTCCTCGAGAGCTGGTGTGTCCAGACAGCATTAAGGGTCCCTGTTGTGCCCTAAATAAACTTAAACAAACAAGACATGTTTGAATTACATGATTCAAAATTAACCCTGTGGCTTACCACAGGTTGGTCAGTACACTAGTAGGCATGGGTTGGCACCGACATTTGGTGCTGTGCTCTCGCCTCCGTGTCGTGTTCCTTCAGCGATATGGTAGTGTTTTAGTCTCTTGGTTAGAATTCTGGTATTCTTACATCATTCTTTAT
>JAMQGT020007541.1:0-50000 GCA_024447675.2 Pterophyllum scalare | reverse complement strand
CACTCCCCCACAGACACACACACATACACACACACACAAGCACCCACATTACTCTGAGATGCTGTCCTTCCATGCTGCTACACTCCCCTGCTCCCTGCTTGATCCTCCACCCCAGCAGATCCCACGCGGGTGGGACGCACACCAGGCGCTGTTACTATGGCGACCACTCCCCATGCACACCCCCAGTCCTCATTGTCTGACACACACTCATGTTTATGCGCACATTCAGAGATGCACGTGCACATAGATAAATGTACATATGAGCGTTTCTTTGCCGTCAAGATTCCTCTTGCCTAATAATGAAGAACGCTTGACTCACTTTGCCGCTCTGTTCTGTTACTGCTCTTGCTTTTACACATAAAACCAAAGAGGCGCGCGTGTGTGTGTTTGTGTGTCTAATTGCTTATGTATAAATGCATGAATTTACAAGCGCTTGTCTTTCATTGCCTGAGAGGCAAAATGACTGACAATGGCAGAAAAAAGTCTGTTTGAAGTAGAGTAATTAATAGTTAATTAGTTTTCTTTCCAATCTGCAGCTTAATGCACAAACGTGGGAACTGATAGCAAGTTGCCAGTCATACAAAAACTAACCAGTGTACATAAAGTAGACACAGCTGTCAGGCATAATTGTACACAAGTACAAGATGGATAATGACCAGAGATAGCTGAGCTGTTTTAATAGCTCCATTTTCTGTTACAACAATTACACAAAAATTTGACTCTTCTATAAGGGTTAGTCAAGATGGGGTATATTGTGTACAGATTTATTTTATTTTTTTCCTTTTAGTCTTATCTGTGGGTTAAAGTCTTTGTTTCGGCCGTAGGTTTGAGACCACAATGCTTTGTCACTCAGACAGGGTGGGGGATGTGTGTGTGTGTGTGTGTGTGTGTGTGTGTGTGTGTGTGTGAGGAGGAATCAGGTTGATTATGACTGGGGGGTTGGGGAAGAGGAGGTTAGTGTGGTAGCAGGTGTCCACATAGAGTTAATGCATTTTGGGTGGGGTGTAGATGGAGGCACTTAGTGTACTGGAGGTGTGTATGTATGTGTAGATATAAATGGACCAGACAGACTTCCTCAGTTCCCTGTCCAGACACCTTTTGTCTTCCGCACAGTAATAAACAATAGTTGGAATTATGGCTATATTTGCTATGGAAAAATTGTCATTTTCAGTTATTAATTTAGACACTTCCATGTGGCAGAGTCGGTCCTGCTTCAAGTCCTGTTCATCAGTATACACTGACTGTAGCCATCTGTTACACTGTAGATGTTTACCACACTTTCAGTAATTCAAACTCCATAATTCAGGAGTTACACATTTCCAGGAGATAGTTTCAAACAGTTGAAATGAGCCTCTTATATTAATGTAATTTCTAGCTACATATTTTTATTATTGGACTCGTGACTCATGTGAAGCTACTGTACTGGAGCTAAAATAAAAAATTTATATTTATCCCATTCTGGGTCTTGTTGCAGCCCCTCAGTACATCCACTGCTTAAAATAAGCCTTTTATTTACTTTCACCCTCCCTTTAAGTTAACTGTTTTCTGATTGGCTTCCCCTCGTAAACAATAGATTTGAACAGCATGTCAGTGGGGCTTCTGTGCTCATAGCCGGTGCTTGAGATGACCAAGTTAAGAATATCACTCTCTGTGACATCATACAGAGCCAAGACTAAAAACAAATTAGGCAAACTGAGCTTTTAGAGTGGTCTAAACACTGGGTGTTTGCGTCACAGGGATTACTTTTGCATATGCTGGTGTCAGTAATTGATACTTTGGCCATATTTAATTCTGTCCCCTTCAATGATGAAACACAACAGTGTTTTTAGGTCATGCTATAGTGTTAACAATCAAACTTTCAGCTCTTTCTTTTGTGATATATAAATAAAAATCATAGTACAAAGAGACTGTTTAGCAGTTCACTGATACATTTAAAACAATATTCTTGCAGGGAAAGTCTTAATTTGAGCATCCACAATTGTAAAGGTATATGACAGAAATTAAGGAAACGCATAATGGGCTCCTTTTAATATTTTACTGTAGCCTTGGATGGAGAGTGGAAGTGGGTGCATTAATAGCCAGCCTCAATTTCTGATAGTCTCTCTCTGTTTTAATCACTATGCACCGTTGGCCTTCGCACACACGTTTAAGGTTTTAATTAAATTTACGTGTCAAGGTACTGCTCTAGCTGCGTATGTCGCAGGAGTGACCATATGCTGATTATCCATTTCGTATGATCTCTCTGCATGAAACAATAAAACTTAAAAGCTTTTTTTCCGACGTGGTCCAACAAGAAGGCGAAGCAGCTGAGGGTGTAGGAGGGAGGATGAAGAGGCAGCTGTTCTGCAAAGAAGGATAGATTATGATCTGCTCTGAGCTGTTGACACTACTGATGAATACTGCCAGCACCGGAAATGGAGAGGAGAAAATATGAATCAGCCCACACACTGAAAAATTACATTTCAGCTAAGCAGGCATATCCCTAATGCTTGGTTACATTTATAGTGTGGTGGCCACTCACACTTGGAGTATTCAGTAACATATTGATGCAGAAGTAGGAATTAGCCTTGAACCCCCCCCCCCCAACTGCTTCCATCCTGGTCTCACCAGCTGTTACGAGCAACAGGACAGGTGAGGTCATGACCATTACAGCCCAGGAGGCCCATAAATTAGAACTAGTTAGCATAGTGAGAACCGAGAACAGCATGACCCAGGTGTGATTCAAAGCAGGAGTCCTAGTTCAGACTGAGGTTTGAGATTTGGGTCACAGAAACGGAGAATATGACTTGATTTATTTAAAGGGAGAAAGACTTGAGTCTGAATACTAGACTGGATAAAGCAGACTTATAAAGTAGGTAGCCCTCACATAGTTCACTGGTAACAAATCTATCTTTAAACTACATGTAACAATAGTAATGTCAGGTCTGGAAATCCCTGTGAGGTTGACTGCCAAATATTTAAGAAAGTTAGTGTTTGCTGCCAAAAATGCTGTAACACAACTTTCTGGAAAACTGCAGCTTGATCTTCTTTTCTGAAGTTCTGATCTGAGGGATGTAAATTGTTTATTTGTGAGCTTTAAAGTTACTTGTTGGTTGATGTTACAACTGGGTGGTTAGACTAAGCTGACTGGTTGCTGCCTGCAAACTTGTGCTTACCACATTTACTTCAGATCAGGTCTCCTAAAAGGGCAGGAAAGCGAATAAGTGTTCATCCACACACAGACACACATTGTATTTCACCTAATGACAAACAATTCCTCTGAAAATTGGCTCTGTCTTGGTTGTGTTAAAAAAAAAAGTTAAGGCAAGAACTAAACATGACTAAATGATATTTGCATGTGAAGTCTTTGTAGGTAAAGCTAAGAGGGAGCATAAATGTATGTGTGTATATATGTATGTATGTATATATATATATATATATATATATATATATATATATATATATATATAATCCTCTAGCTTTGTTTGTCTTCAGTTTAACGCCTCCTCCCCTCAGTGAATTTGGTCCGCTATGTGTGTGTAACTGTTTTTCTTTTCTTTTTTTTCAAATCTTGCAGTCATTTCCTATTTACGGCTAACATCACCTATGTCAGTACAAAGACAAGATGGTGATGTACAGTTGAACTGCGATTGTACTCACCCTGTGAACATTGTGTACTCTGTCGTTCTTGCCGTGATTCGAAGTGTGTGGGTGTAATGGGCAGTTGTTGTAAATGTTTGTCAGCTGTTGGAGTGACCAGCTGGCCTATCTAACTGACCTCTCATGGAACATACAACGCTTGCTCTTTCTTTCGTTTTCTTTTTTCTTCTTCTTTTTTTTTTTTTAATAATGCCGTTTCTCCCTGGCACTCACACACCAGTTTAGCTGACCAAGCCTTTTGGGGGGGGGGGGGGGGCTTCAGTTTTTCTCTTAAGTACAGAAGAAAAGACCCTCCTTGTCTTATCATTAAAAATCCCACTTAATAAATGAGGCTGTCAATATTAAAGATTCTGAAGCTGAAACAAGAGTCAGGGGTTGTTAATAACAGCCCTGCTGCAGCATTTTCTACAATCTGACACACATGATGATTATCACTGCAGGAAGGACAGGGATGGCAAGAAGAGTAAGAGGATGAGGCCTGAATTGCAATATTTGATTCCGTCTAGAGCCTCTCCAATACGGTGAGAAAGCTATAGGAAAGAGTCTGGTATTGTCATCAATCTATTACTCAATTTAAGTTAGGATGATTACATAGTGCCTTGTGAAAAGCCTGACAAGCTGAATATTAAATTTCATCTGCAGAGGCAACATGAAGATTTTTAGTCTGTTAAATCACACATCTTTTGCACAGGCACTCTCACATAAGAGGCATTACAAAAATACAATTCCTGCTTTAGCTGCGCACAGTATGATTAAGCATGTAAAGGTTTATTTTGTTGGACAGTTTTAGGAACGAGACAGTTTGTATTGTAATGTGATCACACCCTCACTGATTGCTAATGCACCCCCTTACCAAAAAAAAAAAATCTCTCTTCATTGATCTTCTTTCCTTCTGTTTTGCCTCATCTTGGAATCTCTCTGTATCTTTGGCACTCCTCATGTCTCTAGTAATGGTGTTAACGGGGTCAAATGCTTTCAGGGGCCTGGAGGGAGAAAGACAGAGTGATTTTGGAGAATGGTTAATGAGTGCAATGAAGAGTGGACAGGAAAATATTCTTCATCTCTCTTTGGTCTTTATTTCTATGATCAGCGGCATGCTTAAACACTCGCTGTTCACTTTGTTAGGTACACCTCTTCAGCTGCACAATAACACAAATATCTAGCTAGCCAATTGGATGGCAGCATTTAGGCAATCCATTTAAGCACATATATGTGGTCACAAGGACCTGCTGAAGTTTAATCTGCGCATCAGAAAGGGGATTCAAGTAACCTCAAACGTAGATTGGCTGGTTTGAGTATTTCAGAAACTGCTGATCTAATGCGATTTCCTGCATCTCTAGGGTTTACAGAGAATGGTCCGAAAAAGAGAAAATCTCAAGCCTCTCACTTGAAATTTTCCCTCCTCTTCTGGGGCAGTTTTCTGAGTGAAAATGCCTTGTTGAGGTCAGAGGAGGATGGCCAGACTGCTTCAAGCTGATAGGAAGACAAAAGTAACTCAGCCACTTGTTAAAACCAAGGTATGTAGAAGAGCATCTTTGAACACACATTACGATGAACCTTGACACAGATGAGCCACAGTAGCAGAAGACCACACTGGGTGCAGCTCCTATCAACTAAGAACAGGAAACAAGGCTACAATTTGCACGGGCTCACCAATATTGGACAATAGAAGACTGGAAAACATCTACTGCAACATTTGGATGGTAGGGTCAAAATTTGGCATCAACAACATGAAATCATTGATCCATACTACCTTGTATCAACAGTTGAGGCTGCTGCTGGTGGTCTAATGGTGTGGGGGGAAGTGCCACAGGCCACCTGAGTATTGTTGCTGAGCATGTCCATCGCTTCATGACCACAGTGTCTTCTGATGGCTGCTTTTAGCAGGATAATGTTCCAGGTCACAAAGCTCAAATCATCTCATGAATATCACAGTGAGTTCATTGTACTCAAATGGCCTCCACAGTCGACAGTTGAGCACCTTTGGGATGTGGCGGAATTGGAGAGTCAAATCATGGATGTGCAGCCAACAAATCTGCAGCATCTGTGTGATGCTATCATGTTAATATGGAGCAAAATCTTTGAGGAATGTTTCCAGCACCTTGTTGAATCTCTGCCATGAAGAATTAAGGCAGTTCTGAAGGCAATAGGTGTTAAACCCCAAGGTGATAATAAAGTCTGTATTCAAAAATCTCTGTTCATTTTGTAATGTTCTGCAACCTGGAGGCAGCCCTTTCTTACTTGTTTCCTCTTTTCTTCTTTGCCCCTTGTGTAATCCTTTGTTCTCCTTATTGCTACCTTGCTCTGGTAGATAATTTTGAACTTTTATGTATAGCATGTAGCATCTTTGTATGTTTAATATGTTTTCATATTTTGAGTTATTTGACTGTTCTCTCTATTCTATTTTCCTGAATAGGGTTTTTTTTTTTTTTTTGCTGAAAAGCTTTAAGATTAAGAATTGCTGTTCATATATACCATTAGGCACTGGCAAAACCTCAATCATGGGCTATAATCAAAGTTTGAGATTCAAAGCAGTGTGTGCTAAACTAAAATAGTCATACAGCTTGTTTAGTTTAATGTATTGGGTATCTCTCTGTAATATTAAATATTCATGGCAAAATTGCAACTTTATTATTCAATATTTTATGATTACTTGTGGTGGAGATTTTCAAATGATTGGAGGTGAAATAAACAGAAGTTACCCAGGTTGCTGTGAAGCAAAAGCAGGAACTCACAGGGCGGAAACAGCAGTCAGTGGGGGGAAGCTAATCAGACAACTGAGAAGTAGAACTGACATTATTAAAATTGAATAATAATTACACGTACACTCACTGACACCACAGTGCAATGAAGGGGGGGGGGAATAGCTTTTTGCCTTTTGGGGTGGGGGGGCTGTTTTTATGCTCCTTTGATTACAAAGAGATTGTGACATATCGTAGATGATCGTCTTATAATACAGTATTACAGAATTGCTGCATTGTGATACCATTGATATCATGGCCAGTCTATCATAACGATGTTGTTACTGTGTGTTTCCCATCTCTACTGCAGAACAACAACAAAAAATTCTTATATGTGCTTCAAATTGTGTTCCTAAATTAATTTTAGTCTTTGAAGCTAGGGCAGCATTGTGGTACAGTAGTTAGCAGTGTTGGCTCACAGCACGAATTATTCTGGGTTTGGATCTCCAGCCCCCATGTGACCCAGAATTGGATGAGAGGTTAAGAAAATGGACTGATGGATGTTTGGAGTTGCGATCACCTTTTTCCCACTGCTTTAAGCCAGTGAAGTAAAATCCAAACAACAAAACAAAACAAAACAATAAAACACCACAGAAATATGAAATCTTCTAATGGGAAACACCCATGGCTGTTGTTCCAGCTTTGAATGTTTGATAGTACCTACTCACTCAGAATAAGATGACTTAATAAAATTTGCTTAAATATTATTATTTATTAGAGCAGCATATTATGATTTATTACACGATTTGACAGTTATTTGGCCTCCTTTCGTAAATGTTAGATTTATGTGCTAATTGATTAAATTATGTGCCAAACATGAAAATGTTTTTATCGTTCTCTAATGCTCCTCAATCATTCAGTGTGACAGTATCTGCATTTGAACTTAGGTGATATGATGTATTTCAAAAGAAGGCTGAAGCCTCACCTTTAGATCATTGTTAGCTTCAACTTTAGTGAGAGAGGGGTGTGTGTGTGTGTGTGTGTGTGTGTGTTAATATACAGTACGATCTTTATATATACATGTGGGTATGTAATTAAAAATTGAAGCAAAGTAAGAAGAGTTGATGGACAGCTCTGTTCTCTGCATTACCATGTGTTCACACTGTTGTGAATGTCCTCCATATTACTTACACCCTAGAGTGTTTTTTATTATACACCTTTCAAGGTGTATAATTATCATGTGTCATAGAAGAGTGATGATGTGAGGTGTAGGTATGAATGAATGTGAGTGGCCTCGCTGCTGTTTCCGCTGAGAATAAGACACTGGCCACGAATGATTGGATTAGTGTTTAACCCCCCCTTCCTCTTAGCTTAATCCTCTTTGCAGCTTTGTGTGTGTGTGTGTGTGTGTGTGTGTGTGTGTGTGTGTGTGTGTGTGTGTGTGTGTGTGTGCGTGTGCGTGTGCATGCGTGCGTGCGCGCGCGCTTGGAATCATTTGCTCCCATTTGCTATATGCTCCAACCGATCAACAGCAAGGTCAGCTTGCTTGTGGTCATTCTCCATCATCTGACATGGGATGCATGTTTCCTGCCTGCACCGAAGTTGTGTGGGAAGCAACTGGCAGCTGCGATGAGGGATGAGACACAGGAGAGGAACGCCAGAGAGAGCTAGGGTAGGAGAAAGAGAGGGGTATCAAAGCAAGACATCTGCAGTTTGTAGAGAAGGAGATGAGTTTTAATAATAGAATATCTGAGGCCTTGTTGAACAAATATGGGCACAAGGCAGCCCAGCCAGAGGTGAAAAAGTGGAGAAGTAGGGGTGGGGTTACGTGCTCGGGATTACTGTGGAAGGGTGGTGGAATAGAGCGATCAGTCGAAGGTCTGGAGGGTTTGGTTTGTCATTGTCATCCTTTCTAAACAGCCTGCAGAGCGATGGGCACTTTGAAGTTTCACAGAGCTGCTTAAATCCTGCTTGAAAAGATGCAGAGAAGCGTGAGGCACAGAAAAGAGACAGGAATATCCAGAGAAAGAGAGATTGCAGGAGCAGGACGAAGGGGAGGATTGATGATTGGTGAAACATGGAGGAAGGGAGTGAGAGTAATCAGAAATGAGGAGAGGCTTGTTTCATGAGGATGACAAGAGACAGGCAAGTGGAGGAAAGCTCTTAGTGCACCAACACAGTATGAGTAGTATTTTTTTGGATGTATGAGTAATATGTTTCTAGCACTTCTAGAAGAGAAGCTGCAGTGTGGGGAGCAGTGATGCAGCCGTACAGAGATGGATGTGGGTAGATCGGGTGCCGCCAGATTAGCACACTGACATCACAGCAAAGAAACATTGGGGAACAAAGGTCTGAGTCATTATTGCTCACTCTTTCTCTTACCTACTACATTCCATGCTGTGGTCAGCCAGATTTTGTTAGAACATTTCATTGCAGACCTTCTGTCTGGTTTTAAGTCTAGAGTGCTCGCTCTCTGTGGAAGGATTTTTATTTTAAGTGAATGCCAGTTGCCAAATTTTTTGGTTATGTCCCCTATATTTATTGCAGCCTGGTACAGCAATATGTAGGTCCACATAGATGTTCAAAGCTGGCAGATTAGTTTAAAAAAAAATCGACAAACATGCAAGTTTATCAACAAAAATATATTAAATAATAAATGAAAACATGTTGAACTCCCAATCTGAGTGCTGTGCACAGTTTATTAATCCATTCCCGTGGATCCTCATCTAATTATTTTTCTTCTACCACATGACCCCTCGGGGGGCTCCACAGAAAACCAGGGATAAATATTTTCCTAAGTGCCTATTTTTTATTCCATTTCCATGTGCAAACAAAAGATGCCTTGCTTAAAAGGCTAGCGTGTTATTGATTACATTTGTAAATAAAGCACTGTTGATGTGTTATGAAAAATGACTCAATACTGTTTGAAAAATGTTAATATTATTATGGCCCCCCCCACACTGCTACAGTAGTACAGAAGTATTAAGAATGCAATTGGAACACTTGTTTGTCATTTCAAGCCACGTACAGTTTTCTTCTAATATTCATACGGGAGTGTGGCAGGGCTTGCTCATTTTTACAGGGAGCTAAAATGCGATTCCAGTTTTTCATGTTGTTTCTGCAATAATACAATAATATCACAACATGATTTGTGCTGCCTGAACACATTCAACATTCTTTGCCTTTTGTTTTCTTTAAGGAAAAGATCAATAAATCTAAAGTCACTGCTTTCATGATTATTAGGGCATAGAGTTTATATCCTTGCCATAAGGAATGACTATTTTAATCAGTTTTCACTTCAGTCTAACTGATTTCATGAAGTATTAAAGTGAGGAACTCACTGTAATAGATTTGTAAAAATTGTTCATTTGTGGAACATGCTCAGGAATCTCAGGAACCATGGAAAATGAAACAACACACGAGCTCCGCACACAGACAGAGATGCCTGCCCAGACTCTCATGAATGTATTCTCATACAACAAAATCATTGTGACTCTTCCTCTTGTTCCCCTACGTTTTGCAGACTTAGAGAGCACAAAGTGTCTTGTTTTTCTACAAGATCGACCTTTTTATCGTACGGCGCACACGGAGGCTCACTTGGATAGGCAAACATGGGTGTTAATGAACATGCGCCAACAGTGAATGAAAGGACGGGTGTAGTGGAAGTGTGAGGGAAAGTTACTATGGTAAGAGTGAGGATGTTAAAGTTAAAAAGCTGTTATTATGAATTATTAATGCTGAGCATTGTGCCTACAGACACAGCTTCTTACAGACTTTCGTTCTTACACACATGCGGGCGCGCACACAAAAACACAGCTGCAATCCCCAGTTGCTTGTGCAGACAGGAAACGGCGTACTTGTCACTCTGTCTGGATTTGGGGGGTATGTGTAAATGCTCTGTTGTCTCTGGCCCCAATGAGAGGGATGTTTGTAGTTGTTCCCTGAATGGTGAATGTTCAGTGTGTGTGTGTGTGTGTGTGTGTGCGCGCGCACGCGCATGTATAAGGAGTAAAGGCAAGCTTCACATATGCTATATGCCTAAATATAGGCTACAAAGAGTAATGATGATCAGTCTTGACAAGGGCTTGGTTTGCTCGCAGTTTGTTGCTGTCCTCGGTGCATCGGTGACAGTTTAGTTCACTAATTATTTTTGTTTTAAATGAGAACAGTGTATAGCCAGCAGGAAAGATGTTTTAAAGCTACCTTCTTAGCAAATGTCACACTAGTAGATTAAAAAAAATAACAGCGTGAACAATGTTGGTGCTGATTAAATCCGTATTTTGATTTGACTGGTAGGAGTTTTGACCGCTGACGGTGCCATGTTAATGTGTGTGATTAAACTGCACCTTGTGACATTTAATTAATGTCAATGAAAATGTTCATGAATTAAACTAATGACATGTATATATTCTGTAGCTGTAATATGCTTAATTACTCAGATAGTTTAAAGACCACAGAGTTTATTAAATATTTCTATGCTGAGCGTTCCTGCTGCCACCCTTGATACCAATATGTTATCTAAAATAAAGACAGTAAATAAGCCCAGCTGATTTATCAGTTTGATTCCTAATACTTTATCTGTTCACACCTTTACTCGTGATCTGGACTAAAGATTAAGGATGTATGAGGCAAACCAGTGTTTATTATCCATTTCAACCACAGCTGTAGTCTGTACAGCTTGACGCACTTAATATGCCCTACAGGCTTGCATTTTACCAGCTCATGCTGACCTCTGTCCTGACTCCCAGATGGCTGCCTCTCACCACAGTGTAGTACAGCTGCAGTGCTGCCCTTGTGGAGAAGGGTTAACATGTGAGTGTGTGTGATTTGCAGTGAGCGTGATTAGATGATAGCTTTCAGTAACCTGTTTGAGTGTGTGCACACCTCAGCCTTGGTAAGCCTCCCATGAATGCTTAGTTGCACATGTCACACTGTTTCTCTGTTTTCTGGGAGATGTGGGGGGCATAAACTCTGCTAATGCTAAATATTTAAACTGCAGTTTTGTAATCTGTGTTCTCTCTTTCTTCTCTCCCTGCCTTCAACCTGTCCACTCTTTTTTTTTTTCTCCTCTCTTTCTCCCACCACCCCTATCTTTAGCTGGTGCTGCTGTGGCGCAGAGAGTGGTAATTGTGGAAAGTGGACCACTCATACGGACTGAAGGCTCACATGTGACCATCTGGTGCAACGTGACAGGCTACAAAGAGGGGACAGAGCAGAACTTCGAGTGGTCCATGTACCTCCCTTCAGCGCCCGACCGGGAGATTCGCATTGTGAGCACATCCACGAAAAACTATGCCTATGCTGTGTATTCCCAGAGGGTGACTAGTGGAGAAATCTTTGTGGAGAAGCTGAGCAGCGACTCAGCATTGCTGCACATCACCAAGGTGCAGGCCAAGGACCAAGGTCTGTTTGAGTGTTACACACCCAACACAGACGGGCGATACCTGGGATCCTACAGTGCACGTACCAACCTCACTGGTGAGTCTCTTAAGAGTGCACGCGTACACACAGAAACATGTTTATATACATGCACGCACCCTCAAACCACATCTTGGTACCAGAGATATTAAAACTGTGTGTAGCTGAGCATGAGCATGCAGCTAATGTGACATCTGTGATACGCACACAGAACCATAATTGGAAGATTTTATAGTGAATTAGCATTCAGCTTAGGCAGAGGAGGTTTGCTTTGCACCTTTCAAATAGAGGTTCATTAGCACTAATCTAACCTTTGCAGCAGTGCAGTTTATGTACTACTTCACAGATATACAGTACTGTGTAAAAGTCTTGTCATTCCTCATTTCTTTATATTTTGCTTGAAAAATGGGAACTAGGTGCAGTGATTTATTGAGATGTAATACAGAAAAGAAGGAAAAAAACAGTTTATACAATTCTAAGAAGCTTGAAAGACAACATTTACTCTTCAACACAGCTAGGCAGCTTTTTTTGTTGTTTTTTTTTAAAGTAGTCTTCAGGAATAGTTCTCCAGGCTTCTTGAAGGACATTCAACTCTTTAGATGTTGGCTGCCTTTAGTTCCGTTCCCATACTGCTTCAATAATGTTGAAGTCCAGGCTCCGGGGAGGTCAGTCCATGACTGTCAGGGACTGATTGCAGTGTGTTTGGGATCATTGCTGAAAAATGAAGCTGTTGCCAATCACATGCTTTCCAGATGGTATTGCATAGTGGATTAAAATCTGGCGGCACTGCATTCATATTTCCATCAAGTTTGACAAGATCCCCAACACCACCTTTTTTTATATGTAAAAGGTGCTGCTGGAACTTGAATTTCCCTGACAGACTCTTTCTAAAGGGATTAATAAAGTTTAATCTCTCTAATCTAATTTGGTTGAAATTATGCCCCAAACCATGACGGCACCTCCACTGTGTTTTACTGATGGATGTAGACACTCACTGTTGGACCTCTCTCCTGACCACCTCTGTGCATACTGACAATGATTTGAACCAAAAATTTCATCACTCCCTCAGACCAGTTGCAACTGACTTTCAGTCCAGTTCTTGTGTAATGTGGCTTACCTCAACCTTTTCTTCCTGTTTCTCTTCCTTAAAAATGGCTTCTTGACAGCCACCCTTCCACTGAGATCATTTCTGATGAGGCTTCAGTTAACGGTAGATTAATCAACTGAAGAGTCAGATGCACCTCTGAGGTCCTGTGTCAGGTCTTTGATGGATTTTTTTTTCCTTAAGGACTTTCAGATTCTGTTCATCTGCTGTAGGCAGATCTATGGGCTGCCACTTCTTCTTTTTGAAAAATTGGAGGAAACTCAGATTTTTATAAGAACACACTATACTATGCTGATACACCAGGTTTTGAGTCAATAGCTATTTGAGAATCATCCTATTGGTACAAAAATGCTATATGATGCCTGTTAAAATTTATGTATGGCATTTTAAGTAGATTCAACAAAATAAATGGGAGTAAACTGTGCATTTTGCCACAGGTTGGTTCTTTCTCCAATCTCATTGTACATCCTGTCTAATGACAATAAAGGCATTCTACTCTATTCTAAGTTGTTAGGTGACTGAATGATTATTATTCTTAAATGATTCATAGGTCAGTCTTGAGTGGCTTAACAACAACAAAAAATATACTATATATATATATATACTATAAAAAATATACTCTGAAAATGGTTAGAGTGCAGAAGACGGGACTGAAAATGAGTGAAAAAGCAGCCAATGTCCAAAGAGGAACTTTGAAAGACCTTCAGAAAGGCTGGAGAACTATTGCTCAAGTTCACTTCAAATAAATTACAAGGAAGTTGGTCTCTTTGTTCAATAAAAGAATCAGGATGGGGGAAAACATGATTTGCATAACACTGAATGTGTTGGTGCCAGAAAGGTTGATCTAAGTGTTTCATAAACTGCTGATCTGCTGGAAATTCCCCACACAATCATCTCTAGGGTTTACAGAGTATCCAAAAAA
Source organism: Pterophyllum scalare (assembly GCA_024447675.2). Taxonomy (NCBI): domain Eukaryota; kingdom Metazoa; phylum Chordata; class Actinopteri; order Cichliformes; family Cichlidae; genus Pterophyllum; species Pterophyllum scalare. The sequence goes on along the minus strand of JAMQGT020007541.1, from coordinate 36,235 downwards.
GAGAAAATATCCAGTGAGCAGCAGTTCTCTGGGGGAAAAATGCCTTGTTGATCCTAGAGCTCAGAGGAGAATGGCCAGGCTGTTTTGAGCTGATAGGAACCATTCATTACAACCAAGGTATGCATATAAAAGCATGAATGCACGACAGACGGGCTACAGCAGCAGAAGACCACAACGGTCGCAAGGAAACTGGTGCTACAGTTCACACAGGCTCCCCAAAAGTGGGGAACAAAAGATTGGAAAAACATTTCCTCACCTGATGAGTCCGCTGTGACATTCAGATGGTAAGTTTGACTCCTTGGAAGCAAAATATAAAAAAAATGTGGAGTGACTCAAGACTTTTGCCCACTACTGCATGTGGTGTTTACATCGATTTCAAAGACAGACTTGTGTGCTAGCAGGAACTTGACCACTTTACTTTTTTTCCCCAAAATGGCTAAAAATGAAATACTGTCCATTTGGTGTAATTCATATAATAGTTTGATTGACAGTTAGGACAATCATAATTGTAAAAATGAAAGACTAGGAAAGTATCTGTGCACGCTTTGGAAAGAGTTTCACCTCCACTACATTGTCACATAATCCCACCTGTTTTGAACGGGGAAAACCAAGACACATCCACACCACCCAGCTGTATATCGCCATGGGCTCTTTTAGTGTACTTGCAGGAAGTGACTGTTGCAGTCAGTGGTTTCCCCTCTTCCACTCCTTATTTTCCAGAGTCATACACAGATCTACCCAAAAGGCAGTACTGAAGACACAGCTGTCACTCCATTCCCTTCATAGCTGCCTTTATTTCTCTCATGACTGACCTTCCTTTTAAGGTCAAAGCTTAAAGCAGATTCCAATGGGATGAAAGCACAGCATCACTGTGAGCTCCGAAGTACAAATATTTGCATACTTTGAGTCACCACTGCAATGAAATTGTATGCCTAGAAGATCAGTAGTTTTTGTTTTTGTTGTTGCTGGTTTTTTCTGTTTGTTTGTTTTGTTGTCTTTTTCCCAATCAAATACGAGTTATCATTAGGACTTCAGTAGTTGTATTTTCTAGCATGAGCAGTATGATCTGAATGTGGGGCAGGGCTCTTTTGCAGGGCACTGTGAAACGGCAGTGCTGATAGCGCACAGTATTTATAGATCAGTTTGTGAGAGAGCGCTAGACAGGGTATGTGAACGGAGGTGTTGAGGGACTGTTATCTGAGCCTCTTTCTGTGTCTCTAACCTCTTAACCCAGTTTCTAGGGTCAGGGGTACACAGCAGGGTCTTCACATTTTTTATTTTTATCTGCCCCCCCCCTCTGCTGTGCTTTTGAGACCCTCTGTGATCCCCTGGCAGCTGCTTGCCTCACTGGACTGCTGTGAACAAACAATACCTTGTTCTCCCTCCTCTTACCCTCCTATTCCTCTTCTCTAGCACATTCTTCTGGCTTTCATACGGTCACGTGTCTGTTTCTATTCATTATCAACCCCGGCCCCTTTCTCTAATTTGCTCTCCCTCTGATGTATTAAAAAACTCCTTTGCTGATGCTGCCTTTGAGGAATTGTGTTTCAAGGGTAGTGTCAAAGGACAATCGTAAGCAGGGAGTATTATAAAAGACATATGGGCATGTAGGAAATGAGATAGAGAGGGCACACAGAAGGGATATGTCTGTGTGAGTGTCTGCTAGTGGGGTGGCTGGGTTAATTGTGGGGGAAAGGGCTGCACAGTGATCTGTGCCCTGAGTACTGCATTAAGTCTTACTCAGGGTGATATGTTTCAGTCACTGTCATCCTTCTGTACAAAGAGAAGGGAACGGAAACTTAATACCTGCTGCCTAAGGAGAAGCAAAGTTTCAGTGATGAACCTGGACACCATTTGGCACAATTACATGGCTTTTGTTTAGACACACCAAACCTGTGTGTTGTTGACTTCTTGAAATGTTATAGCTGCTTCTTTTTTTCTGAAAGGGGAATGAGTAGACAGAAAGTTTGACTTTTATGTCCTCTATGATACCAAAGCCATTAATCAACTGAAAAGGTTTCTCTGCTTGGTCCCAGAGGACCAATATTTCACCTGTTCAAAAGATAATTAGTCACCACAGCACAAATTCTGCATTATGTCCACTAAATCATGGAGTTTCTCCAAAAAGCAAGAACGGTAAGGAGAAAAGGTTAGATCTGACATTTTATTTTCTTGGAGATATTTGGATTGGGAAGGGCAGGATGGTTTCGAGCAAATCCAGTAGGACAAATCGATGATTATTTTTTATCCTAAAGGTCAAAGGTGCGTTCGATCTGGTTCTAAATTACCTCCAGAGCAGTTCACTTATGTGAAAACATGATCCAACCTTGGTCCAACCAAGCTCAGGTCTGCTTTGCGTTCTAGGTTGCGGCAGAGTTCCATAAACACACAGAGTACATAAACTGTAGCAACTGGTCGTAAAATGATTTTGGATTCTCCATGTTGTCCACTAGTCTGGAAAACAACACCTTTTTACTGTATTTACTTTTTGTTGCACCCACCACAGCACATCGCTTTGAGTTTTCCCTGTGTGAAAAGAAACCGAACCCGGGGGGGGGGGACCTAAAGTTTACAAATTCATCAGCTGATTTGAGTAAATGAATTATAGATGTGAAAATGTCCTAAAAAAAAAACTTTCCTGGCCTATATTAAAGAGTATAACATATGAGCAGAGGGGGATTGTGATCATGTTTCACATTTGTTTACACACTGAACTGGTGACTCTCATCTTAGGTACCCAACTTGATACTGTGTGGATAGTGCAGATTTTTTTGCGCTCCTGGGTTGAAAATGTTTGTGCAGCAGGGTTTCCCCCAGATTTTTAGAATGATGTTAGCGAAATCAAATTTAGTAGTTCAAATATTCATTATAGGAAATATTTTCACCATCTATGTATTTCTGTTCTAATTAAGCATGTTGTAGCATAATTTTACCTCCTTTTGAAAAATGTATAAAATCATAACCTTTTTTTTTTTAAAAAAAAAAAGGTTCTTCAAAACAACATGCTTCTGTGTTTTGACTCTAGCCTGACCTTTTAGTGTTAAACTTAAGTACATCCAGAGATTTAAGGGTTTATTGCCGAAGCTTAATCACAGCTGTCTGCATGCACTTCAGTTGCTACAGCTTCTCACACATTTTGTTACCTCACCAAGGTATCCACATCATACATGGGTTCTTACAGGGAGCGGGCCTGGCCTGTGATGAGAAAATGAATTTTACTCAGACTCGAGTTTCTGTCATCAGTTAAACGGGAGCGCTGGGCACGCTGTTATATCTTGAATGCTCGACTGATGCTTTGAACCTTTAGCTTTCAGCGGGCAGTTCTGATGTGAAGTGTGGACAACGATGAAAACTGCTACTTGACTGTTTGACACTGGAATAATTATGATTCACATTCGCTTTACTAGATTGGCAAACTGGGTCGAGTGAACCACAATTTGCTAAAGTCATCATAATCAAGGGTGTATGTCTCATAAATGCATCATCATCACCCCCCACCCCCCCTCACACACACACAAATCATGTGCTTTTACTGTAATAGTTGTATTTGATGTTTATGCTCCACTGTCATTTGCAAGTATTACATAAGGCGTGCATTTAACCTGAGTGATGTGAAGCTTTTTAAAGTCAAAGATGACTTGACTAAGCACAGTCTGTTGTGCTTGGATGTATGCTTTTGTGTGTGTGTGGTTTTTTTTTGTGTTTTTTTTCTTCCTCTATGCACGTGTGTGTGCATGCATGTGCCTGTTTGACTCCCTCCTACACATCAGATTGCAGAAGAAAAGGACAACAGCCTGACATGGCCGTCACGGTTGTCCTTATCCTACGCACCAGCCTGTGTGTGAGCTTGTCCAACAGCTAGCAGAACAACAAGCCCTCGCTGAGACACGCTGATCTCCATATACCCTCACTGCCATAGAACACGTAAGAGTCATTGTGCTGGCACATATACAGATTCTACACTCCATGTTTGGCAGCAGTCATCTAGGACTGTAGTAACAGAGTAAAAAAGATGGATAATCAAAGCCATGGGAAATTTATGAACAAATGTCTTCCTGTTATTCGCTGCCTCTGAATGAGAGCAAAGAAGAAAATGTCCATCTTGAGATGTGACATCAGAAAAACACGTTTGGCAGCAAGCAGTTTGGGGAAGAGAAAGCTGTATGGTATAAAAAGGCAAAGATGGGGAAAGAGAGGGATAGGGACAGAAGCAGGCAGTATTGGAAATGGGTAGTGGAGCAATGCTGAAAAGAGTGTGTGACCAATAAATGATGAGCTCTTCGTCTCACTCCAGTGTGATTGGTTACACCTCCTCGAGGCATTACCCACAATACAGCTGGTGCTATAGGGGTGCGTTTTTAAATAGTCTCTGCCTGATGTGACTCCCGAGGTTAATGCAGTTACCAACCGCCATGCAACTTCTAAATGCAATTAGCCAGCACAAATTGAGGCATCTGAGAAGGAAAGAGGAAGAAGTAAAAGACTAGAAGCTGAGACCTAGGAGATTCCCATTATTCAAATACTGCTGGGCCAAAAAAAACAATTTCAGAACAAACTGCAGCAGAGTACCACATTTTTTCCAGTCACACTTTTCAGTTTGGTCGTTTTTAAGGCCCATATTTCATTCACTTAATTTCATTAATTTTTTCTGCTATGCTCATATTCTATTCTCTAGCATAGACATGAGTCATAATAAACTTACTAATTAAACCAAAACAAACTAAAATGCTAACCACAACTAATGTTTTTAAGCAAAATTAATGGCATCACAAAGGACGCCATGACTGAACAAACATGAACTGTAAAAAGACTGAACACTGCACGAGCATCTTATTTGCACGAGCATTTTTTTCTGCTTTGAGCTTCACTGAAACTGTTTTTAGCGTGGTGCAAAGCACAGATGAATGTTACACTCACCATAGTTAATCTGGTAGCCTTTTTCGATTTACCATAATTCTCTCTACACCGAGCAGCCACAATAAACGGCTCATCTGTTGCAGCGTGGACTTCAAGAGACGTCTGAAGATGCTCTGTGATATCAGACACCAGGGCAGTGGCAGCAGATGGTCCCGTTCTGATGCGTTTGCACCATTATAAGCATTGTAGCAGTGGACATCGGTCAGCATGGGTACTCTGATCAGTCTTTCGCTCATTAAGTGTCATTTCCAGCAGGCCCTGTGTGCGTTTTTCATCCGTTTGTGATGTAGTAGCTCTTCTGTGGCACCCTGTGTTGCTAAGTCATGGTCACCAGTTTACTGGTTCTCCTTCCTTGGCCCATTTTTTGGTAGGGATATGCTTTGACATGCTTGTCTAGCCATAACCACTTCTCCCTTTAATGTCCCTCACAATCCTTCTTCAGAAACTGTTAACTTGCTGCCTGAGGTTCCCTAAACCTGAACAAGTTCAAGTACAAGGTAATTAATAATTAGTGAGCATTGATCTCTAACAGTTCAAATAATGAAAGTATGCAATTATTTTTGGTTTAGAGATAAAAAAACAAACAAACATGTCAATTCTAGTGGATGCAGAGTCTGAAGGGGGGTTACTTCTTCCATTTTGTTAACCTACTATTAGTTAGAAAATGTGCTTGTGTTGTAAAGTGATGTCTAACCAAAGTCATAATGCAGCTATCTTTTCGGTGTACAGGTTTTTGTACGTGCATAACCTTCATATGTAAGTTTTTGTGAAGAGGGCAAAGAGCAGTGTGGATTTTTCTAAGCATAGCTGAGACTGTTCACTGCTCAACATACATACGCAGCAAGAGTGGCAGGATCATGCCTCTGCTGAGCTCAGCATTGCGAGAGTGTGTGTGTCTGATTTGTGCATCTCCCCTGCCTTTCTCTTCACAAGGGAGTTGATGCTGCCAAGCTGCACTCCTCTGCTTCACTTAATGGAATAGACAGAACAGGAAAATGTCATCTCACTATCTTTCGCACACCCTCACCCCTATTTCCTATTCTCCATTGCGTCCCCCATCTGAATCTTGCTCGCTCCATCAATCCACAGAGTCAATTCCTACGCTAGACTTCACCCCCAGCCCGTGTTTGTCATGCAGGTATATGGTTTTGTCAATACAGCTGTTCACTGAGCTTTATCACAGGAGAAAGCCATAAGGGTGATTGAAGTGCAAGATTGTGGAGGAAATCCATGACTGAATAAAGACTGATGAGGAAAAATGGGGAGAAAATATGCAGATAGGAATCTTTTTTTTTTTTTTTCCCCTTTTTGAGGGAAGACATAAGGATGAAGCTCTGTTGAAAATTAAAGACGACTAAGATGTTGCCTGCTTGGGGAAACGGTGAGTAAGGGAGCGAAAGTGTAGATGAATAGACAGGGGAAGCTGTATCTCTGTCTCTCTCAGTATTGATCGGGAGCACAAGCCCGTATGTGACTGAGGCTTTTTATCTCTTTTTTCCTCTCCTTGCAGTGACACCTAAATTTCTTTGCTTCCCCTCACGTCGGCCTTAACACATCTCTGTTTCTTTTCATAATTAGATTTCCTTTTCTGACATTTGTGCATGTGTGTGCATATATAGACTTCCTGTCTCTGTGTGAGCGAACCATCGCAGTATTCCTTATAGCATTCGGAATTGCTTTTGGCATCGCCATCATGACTTCAGATGGCTTTTTTTAAGGGTTAAATTTGGTTTTCAGGGTTAAAGGTATGGCTAGGTTTAGGAAAGCGCAAAGGCTGTCAGAGTTGGGGTGTGGCTAAAAAATGAGAAGAAGGACCTAGGCAATGCGTTATGACTAAGTGCCCTCACAAATACATGTGTGCGTATGCATGCACAAACTGGCTCTAAGCCGTGGACCAGGCAGGACTCCAGATGGAAAGAGATTTTATCACTGTCTGGCTTGCCATTTTCTTGCACATCTCATCCACTTTAGCAGACGGGGTTTCCTGCTCGATAACATTACTGCCGCTCTTACCCACCATACGCAGACACATTTATATATGCACGCTGGATACACAAACACAGCCACAGTCACACACTGTAGTGAGCTGTGCAGTCAGGACAGATGTCGCACCCATAATTGAGTCTGAGAGGGATGGTGCTGTAGTGCTCCCATTGGAGCACACACTTTCCACTGAACATCAGTGAAGAGGGTTTTAACAACCCAATGGATCACTGTGTTAGACAATACAACTGCTGAATAGAACATGTAGCACTGAATATAATCGTGCTGTACAGGATACCTTGATTCTCTGTAGTCCTGTAAGACAGGTTGTACAGTATTGTATGTACATGAACAAACTGTGTAGTGGGTAGATAGAAATGTATTCCAAAATGGTATTTTTCCACCAACCTATGGCTCTTTAAAACTGGTAGTTTAACTGGCTTTGGAGAAGCAGCTACATTTTAAATTTAGCTTCAGACTTTTTGCAAAAGGGTCAAGATCACATATGTCTTTCTGATTCTAGGTACCACTCTAAGTCTTGCCAACTGTCTGCCTTGTGATTGACTTTGAAACACTAAACAGACACGTGCAGCTAGAAGGCAATTTAGATATTGGACAAATTAATTGCGTACATTGCCAAAGAAGTCAAAGAAGACCAAACTAATGAGGTTGACAATATTAACAGGTCCAACATTTTGGACTCGTATCCAAGTGGATCAAACACTGGAAGCTGACTTCCATGAAACGATATGGTCTAAGTGAATGTGATTAATAACCCTGACCCAAAACAGTATTTGACAAACAAATGAGATAATAACAGTTAAAAAAAAAAAGAAAAAAAACTAAACAAAACATATCAGTTTTTCTGTAGTCAGTTTGTACTTGAAGTAGCATTTTTATATTGGGATCATTATGATAGCTAGCCTCTGTTCACACCACACCACCCATTACCACACCACCTATTACAGTGAGTAAGATTTGGACCAAATCAGGTCCTGGATCTTCTAGGAGACTCGCTGTACCTGTGAAAAATACTAAAGTGTATGATGAGCCAGCTATTGCTGTTACAAAGCTGAAAACCATCATTCCCTACAGACACACATTGAGACATTCAGTGCCTCGCAAATTTTGACTGTTACACTTAAAAAATATTAATGTCAGTGATGCTCTGCATTTAGCTCATTGGCCATGCTGCTGAGTTTGGCAAATGAAAGAGGATTTCATGTGTCAACAAATTAGAAAACTTCAAAATGCATGTTTGTATGCAGTGAAATGCATGCGCACATGTGCGCATTAAGGCGGATGTGTGTATTAATGTTTATGTAATGGGCTGAAGATACTCCACCGTTCCTCTGGTTGATTTGATTAGCTTAGCTAAGCGCTAACCCTCAGGGGCCTGCTGCCTCCTCTGTGAGATTAACGGAGCACAGCCACCGTTTGAATATGAATTCACCATGAATATGGATGTGAATGAATTTGCTAACGAGTGGTTGCATTCATGTTGTTAAAATGTGTTGGTAAAGAGTGGAACTTCTAGTGTAATATCCTCGAGCAGTCACACGGTTCGCAGTGCTTCTTCTCCATTGTTTGAAGTTGGCGGTTGTTTTGAAGCCTCGTCTGAGAATAAAGGGGGGCTTTTCCCACTTCAGTATCAGATAAATCCTTTTAATAGGGACATGCACCACCATTGGAATGTATTCACACTTTGTTTTTATATACAAGAGCATGCACAAATACTGTTTTTCATGGCCTGCTATGTGGCAGGACATAACACTTGAATTAAAAATGCAAAGACTGAATGTCTCTACAGTGACGTGTCCTGTGTGTGCAGTAGCAGAATACTGGCATTGTTGAGTTACTCTTTACTCCACCCGTACAAATTTGTTTTTCGTGCAATGCCAGCTAGTGTTTGGCAATGATCCTTGTTGCCGTAGTCAGCTGTGCTGCCATTTGTGCAGAACAACTGACTACGGCAACAAGGATCGTTGCCATCATCATGGCAAAAAACACGTAAACTGCACTTCATTTGCCTGTGCCTCCATGCTGATGGTTCATACATAGCATCAAGCATGAGAAAGACAGACCAAGCACGTTAAGCAGCTAAGTATCAACTTAATCAAATGGTTCTAACTTGAATATTATCTACATACAGCAAGTTGACAGGGATGGTGCAGTACTTGAAGTTTTCATGGGTAAGCCAGTTGTTTATAATGCTGCATGCTCTTAGCAGTCCTTGTTGACAGGCATGTGCAAAGAAAGGCACAAGGGGGTGGGGACTCTACTGATACCGGTTTAAAGATTAGCATCACAACCACCTCATTAGCATGCTAATCGCAGCCTCATTATTTGCAATGGGAAACAGATTTAGTTAAAATGTCTGATGTAATGGATTTGAGTGTAGGATGAATGCCAGGGGCTATTTTTTAAGTGCTGGTGTAGAAGTGAAAAATAAAAGTAGAGAAGCCCGGGAGGCTAAACTCAATTTGGTGAAGCGGCACAGAGGCAAGCAAGCTGATTGGCTTCAAATTCCAACTCAGGGACAGACCACTATCTGAAATCTGCTGTACAGATTCTAACAATGCACACACTTAAACAAACACACACGCGCGCGCGCACACAAGTATCTAAAAGCTTTTGTAAGTACTGACTAATGCGTCGCACACAAACAGACAGAGGCATGGCCGGTTCCTCCCTCTCAGTCGACTGCAGAGCAGACGACGAACATATGCTGCCACCTGTGCCCCGGTGCCAGGGTGACCACCTTGGGATGTGTGCGGAAAGAAGTGGGTGTGAGTGTGTGGGTGTGTTGCATGTGAGAGAGAGGGGCAGGACTGGCATATGCCTAATTTCCCTCAGTGCTGGCAGCTCATACAGACAGTTGCTCCCTCATCTGCTGCCCTGCTGGATGGGTGCCTGGTGATTGAGCACTGCCCACCTCCCTTTGTCACTCATCTCTCCTGCAGTGACACTATTTCTCAAATGGTAACACAATGCATACACAGTTGTTAAGACTTTGCACCACTAGTACACCCTACTTCTCTTTCACTTGATTTTAGACCTTGTTATTACATGTTTATGCACAAAGCAATGGCTTTAGATGACTATTTCCAGACTTGTATGCCAGTATATGCTTTTTAAGGGAGAATGTGTATGGAACTGGCCAAAAAACAAGGCTTTGTAGTCTGATTAAAACGCACTGATATCTTTTGCTAGGCTTATACATGCACATACACACACTAGAAAACAGAAATGGTCAGATGGCTGGGGCTATAACTGGTTCTGTCCTCAGGGAAGTCTTTAATTGGTCACAGTGCTTTACCATCTGGGGCTGGAGTGACGATGAAGGAAAATGGTGGGAGCTCCTGTAAGGCAGAAGTAGAGAAGACAGCAAGTGCAGGACAGGGATGGGGTCTATTAGTTTTAATACTTCCACCTTCAGTAATAGTACAATCATAATATACTTGAAAGCTGCATGTAGTGTGCAAGGGAAAAGGTGCATGAATAATTGTACATGTTGTATTTGTCTGCCCAGGTGCACTCGTGTGTGCCTGTAGGTGGAGTATTGCATGGCAGCATCTGTGTGTTTGTGTGTAGAAGTGGTCTTGACTCTGGGATGTTTTTTTTGTTTTTTTCCGCTGTTATTGGCAGTCAGAGCAAAAGCCTGCACATGTGCTAACAACCTTCAGGACAGTAGCAATGGATAAAAACTAACAAACCCTCACTGGGGTGGTGTGTGTTTACATTTCTCTCCGAGTGCAGAGTGTTTGCTGTAATTCATGTTATTTGAATACACGGGCAGATGGAAGATATTAAAGGAAACGTATGACAGATGGAAAGACAGATAAAGTTAGTCTTTAGCTGATGAAGAAGAGAAACATAGAGAAGGGGGGGGTTGATACAGAATCTGGGAGGGGTGGGGTAGAAGGAATATTTCATGTGTTTAGGCATGATGAGTAAATCTTTGATGCTCTAAAGGATTTCAGTCAACGATAGCTTTGCACACAGCTCTTCTCAAACGCTCTTAGGAAGATTTGTCTTTCATACTCCCACCTCTCTTCAGACTACCCCTCCTCTTACGCCTTGCCTTTTAATCTCTTGCTTACTTTCCATCTTCCCAACTCACTCACTCACTCACTCAGGCTCATTTCCTGGCTGGTCCTCAGTAAGAGGTAGTGTCATACTTGTGCATATGTATGCGCTCGTGTGCCCGTGCACGTTCCTGCGCATCTTAGTTAGTCTTAAATCCTCCTCTTCTGCCTTTGTGTAAACACCGTTTCATATTTGAAAGCGTCGCTCACCACGGATCCCTTTCTTATCGCAAAATTCAGCCTTTTAACTCTACGTCACCATTTTCTTGCTACAATAACAAAGCCCACTCCTTCACTCACTGCCCGTCTTTCTTTTCTTCTCCCACTTTCTCCTTTTGTTATTCCCCTCCCTCTATACCCATGCTCTATAGCTTAAAAAAAAAAGAACTGAACAAATTCACATAAAGCTCATGAAAGCAAACTAGTGAAATACGCTAGTGGATTTATACCAGGAAAATTTTGAAGAAAGAATTTAAATGAGTAGAGAGAGAAAATGAATGCAGATGAGTCCACACAGGAGCCCACATGGTACAATTAAGCAGTTAACATTAATTCATGCTCTGTGACACATATAATAATGCCGAGCATGCCTTGTTGGTTCTGAGGAAAAAAATCTAAGTGACTTTGAAAGAAGGCTCACTGTTGGGTTGGGGTGTAGCAGTCATAGACTGCTTAGATGTTTTGGGCTACCGTTTCAGTTCATTTATTTAAAAAAAAAAAAAAAAAGAAAAGAAAAGAAAAAGAAATTAAAAAATCTTTTTACCCCAGGCATAATCACTTGATCATTGCTGGATTGTAAATTTTAACTTCATAATTCTGATGTATTTCTAGTTCACTCTTTATCCGAAAATGCTTTAAAATATCCCAGCTTTAACCAGACTGCCATGCTTAAACTGGGTATTAATGATGCGTTCCTTTCATAGACTATATAAAACATGGATGTAGCTTCCAGGTTGGAGAAATTAAGCCAAAAAGGAAGTGCCTTAAAGCTGCATTCTTATTGAAGGCTGCCAGGTGGTGATATCTGTGGTTCTGGTGCTATAGAGGTCTATGGGAAAACCTCTTTCTGCCTTGACCTCTGTAAAAACTTTCTTGCTAAATTTATGGGCTCAGTTACTCATTATGGGTCATATTGAATACAAATTGAAGCCGGTTTAGTAATTCCTGGTCATACTGTGTTTCAAAATGGAGGTTAATATGCACTACGTTCATATGCTAAATGGTAAAAGCGGGACCTGGTTGGCTGTCTATGTGTGGCTTATTAGGGTGCCACAAATACACACCAGCAGCAGCTGGGGCAGAGGTGCAGGCAGAGGGTTATCACAACACCGGCAGAATGCACCTCACACAAGACCGTGGAGGTTTATGTTGCAAATTATTGGTATCAGATCCCCTGTTGTTATAGCACAGATGGCAGGAGATTCATTTTGCCATTAACCTACATGTTCAGAATTTTTATGCTGATAAGCATTATGTCCGTTAGTGCTGCGTGTGATTCAGTGACCCATCACCGCTGAGTCACCGCTCCGGAGGAAATGTTTGGGCACACAGAGGGGAATACCTCAGTCACTTATCCTCATCTGTGTGTGTCAGAGAGCAGCTGTTCCCTCAGGCTTGACTATCTGTGTGTTTAGGTGAGTTTGTAAGAGAGGGACAGAGTCAGAGAGAGACTGCCCATTTTTTGATGTGCCTGTTCCTCCACCTTTAGGTATAATGAGCTGTAATAGCCACAGGGGCTTAGCTCTGTTTCTCCTTCTTTGACTTTCCCACACAGTGTCCTGCTGAGAGGATGCCACTCATTAACTAGTTCAAAATACACATAATAAAAAAGAATGTAACTGATTAACACATTTTTACACCACATATTAAAGTGGGATCAAGATGTCTGCCTGTTTCCTAAGACGAGCATGAAAAAGATGAGCTGGAGAAGAAAGTTGGCTGGAAAAAAACCCTCAGAAAATAAGTGATAATTAGGTGCTGACAAGCAACTTGTCTGACAAAAAGGAAACTCACCAGATAGTGTGGTGGGAAGAGGGGGGGTAGATGGAAGGTGGCGGTGCGTAGATGGAGGAAAGCTTGAGTGGGGAGAAAATTGTGGAGAAAAATGGGACAGAGCCTGAACACGAATGACGGAAAGAGACAGAAAAGAATGCTTGAGAGACCCCTTTATTAAACAAAGAGCCCTTTTTCCCCTTCAGTCACTGTGACCTCTGTGCTACAGCACAGGACACACATCTGCACTTAAACACCCACCCAGAGTGATGTTCCAGTGGCAGGAGAGCACCGACTTCTCACTGAAAATCTCATAACAGCATCTGTAAGATCTCTCATATCCTCTTACCCCTCTCAGCTCAGCCCCACACCACCTCCACCCCCATTCCCAGATTTCTATTTCATCTCTCTTCACATTTTTAGAAGATTGGATTTGGTGTGATATAATAGTGCAGCGTGGAGGCCTCTTTGATCGGTCAAGATAGTGTGAGATATTCAACTCATAGTGCCTGATTTGAAAATCAAATTATTGACTAATTTGTTGTCTGCTTTAACAGTGTTTCCAAATGAGGTGGTTTACAGTACATGGTTGCAATTTGTCAACTGTGATCTTGATAATAAACAATTGTTAATGCATTCATTATAATAGATGAATTACATTTATTCTGCACACTCAGCTCAGATCATGCAATGCATTCATCTGCAGAGGATAGAACTGTAGTTTACAGAGGTTTGATACCTTTTTTTAAAAAAACAGCTGTTTGATTATTCAGAGAAATTCTGTGAATGCTTATGAGCTAAGAAATTATGCTGATAACACTGATTATGTGGTAGTAAACAATTTGAAAAACAGATTGGCTAAAATATTCATTTTATTTAAATAACAAATTTAGTCATTATTTTCCGACTTTAGCTGCATCAACCATTTGGTTTACAAACTAAGAGCTGTGGCTAGTTATCTATCCATACAATAATGAGAACTGTCCAGTAAGTTGGACCACTTCCTGGTGGGTGTTGGGCTCTGCCAGAGCTGTCCTTTATCACCTATTCTGTTTGTAATTTATTTTTGACAGAATTTCGAAGCACACCAAAGTGGTAGAGGGTCTCTGGTTTGGTGATGATGTGGTTCTGTTGGCTTTATTGAGCCTTGACCTCCAGCTTGCACCGGGGTGATTTCCAGCTGAGTGCAAAGCAGTGCAAATGGGACTGAGCACCTCCACATCTGAGGCCATGATTCTCAGGCAAAAAAGGGTGCAATATGGTGCACTATGGTTTGGAAGTAAGGTTCTTCACCCCAGATGGAGGAATTAAGTATGTTGGGATTTTAAGTATCTTGAGTGAGGGAAGAGAGGGAGTAGGAGACTGACCGATGGACTGGTGCGGCATCTGCAGTGATAAGGATTCTGTACCAGACTGTGGTGGTGAAGCGGGAGCTAAAAAGTGAAAGCGAAGCTGCCAATCACTCTACATTCCTAACTTCACCCATGATCACGAGCTGTGGGTAGTGACTGAAAGAATGAGATCAGGGATACATGCAGGAGAAATGAGTTTCCTCCGAAGGGTGTCTCAGCTTAGCGTTTGAGACAAGGTGAGGAGCTCAGTCATTTGAGAGAGATTCAGAGTGGAGTCACTACTCCACATCCAAAGGAGCTGGTTGAGGTAGTCTGGGCATCCAGGACACATCCTAGGTGTGGTGCTTCAGGCATGTCCTACCGGGAGTAGGCCCCAGGACAAATCCAAGCACAGTGGAGAAATTACATCTCTCAGCTGGCTTTGGAACACCCAGGTGTCCCCCAGAAGAGCTGGAGGAGGTGACCAGGGAGAGGGAGGTTTGAGTATTTCTGCTTAGACTGCCACCCCTATGACCTAGACCCAGATAAGTTGCAGAAGATGGATGGATGGGTACTTGTGCAACAAAATACACCAAAATCTAAAATCTGCTCAGTATGATGAGTGGCTATATAATATTTTAAATGGATAAACGCATTCAATGTTTTTTTTTTTTTAGAAATAATTCTGGCTTAGCATGTTTCACAGGGCTTTACTTAGGAGTAAAACATAATATTTAAAGATTTTTGAAAGAATTCTGGCAATAAAGAAGTTTACTCTTTATTAGGTATTGCTAACATGCTTTTAACATCCAGACAACACTGAGGGGTTTTTGATAGTCATGCTACTGTGACTCCTTATCTATATTAGCTCCTAGAGAAAAATCCCTTTTTAAAATTTTTTTATTTAAAGAGAAGCTCCAAAATTCAGAGGCCTGTGAGAGCAGCAGATGAGCCGGTCGGTCACAGCTGTCACAGGACACTAAAGCCTTTCTGTAAGTCTTCAAATCTTATTAAGGTAGAAATAATTTCCAAAATGACCACAGCACACTTAGTAGATGACCCAAATGACTTCTTTTTTAAAAAAAAAAAAAAGATTTAGTAGATTTAGAGAAAAGGTAACACTTTTTCAGTGGGAGACAACTGGAGTCAACATTAAGCGGCTAGGCATTACACTTCCACTTTGGCTTCAGCTTCGAGCCAGGGGAGTTGCAGCTTGAGCACACCCCTAATCCCTAGTTCTAACCCTTACATCTGGAATCCACTTTTATTAATCTGTTTGCTTGAATTTGTGTTTAAAGATGGTGTGAAGGAGTACTGAAAGGCTTCAAAACAGATATTTTTTGGACTAAATTTTACTGGGTTTTTTTTTTTGTTTTGTTTTTTGTTTTTGTTTTTTGTTTAAAATTCACTTTTAGAGGAATGTTGTTGGTTTTAGCAAAGTAAATTTTTGTTAAGGAATCCAAAAGCAGTGTTGCAGCAGTAGTAGTTTAGTTCTGCGAAGCCCACCCCCCCCCACCCCCTCCCCTTTAAATTTTCTGTACAATTTTTGCTGATAGATGTGATTTTTTTTCCTAAGCCGTCTCATGACCTGCAAGCCAAAAACAGACCTCACTAACAGCAGAACAGGAAAAAAATGGTCATGTATTTACAGGAAAACAATATATTGACAAACCATTGATAACTATTAAAATTACTGTTCAACATACAAATGAAATACAGAGTAGATTAAGTATGCAAAAATAGTACTTGCACAATTCTCTTTAAAAAAAAAACTCAAAAAAAAAAAGAAAGAAAGAAAACACAGAAAACATTTTTCTTAGGACTGTATTGCATAACACATGAATATGCAAAAAATACAGAAAATCGAAGGGGCGGAAGGAGTTGTGTTTCATATCTAAGATTCAATTAGGTACAGGGCTCAACTGATCATAAGATTATGTTGTATTATGGATGTACCCCCTGCTGAGGACCCAGATCCCAAAATGACAGCCTTCGACTCTTGTCAACCCCCTGCTCCCCCCCCCCCCACACACACCTCCCTTGGATAAAGAGGGCTCTTGTGTGTCTCTTTTCCCGGTCTTCAAGTCCTGATCCTGACTCTGCCCTTTCTTCCTTGTTTTGCTCTGCATCCTGTCCTCACTATCAGTGCAGACTCTTGGGAATGCCGCGTAGGCCTGAGTTCATCAGTTTGCTTTACCGGCTGCACACAGTGTTTCATGAACTTGCTTGATTCTCTAGTCTCCTGAGAGAGTGCTAGCTCTGTGCATCATTTGCCAGATTTGTTCATTTGTACTTGAATTTAGGGTAGTGACAAGTACACCATTTAAATATAGGCTACAAGCAGAATAATAATACATTTATCTTGTTTTTCTTTTGTTTGTTTTTTCGGGGATTTTGCGTCTTTCGCTGGAATAAGTAAGCATTGGCGTTGATCCGTGTGGTGGGATGCATCAAGCGTTGTCCCTTTTTTGTCTTTGCTCTTTTACCAATTATCCTCTTTGTCTTCATCTTCGCTATCTTTCCTTCTCCTCCCACTTTACCCTCCTATCTACTCTCTCCCATTTTCTTAGTTGAACCTCTTCATCCCTCACTCTGACTCATCAGCAGCTCTACAGAAAAGAACAAAGGAGTGGAGGATGTCAATGGGCAGGATGTTGGGTAATAAGAATATGAAAGACAGGTGTAGGCACAGCTTCTGTATTTATCTCTCTTTCTCCAACTTCCTGACCCAATACGCCTGCTTGTGTTGCAGGCATCCCGGGTCAGTAAGTGACGTCTGTTCAGCAATGAGAATGAGGCTGGACTCATATGAAGTGGAGGCTCTCCCACTTGCTTTGTTTTCCTCTCAGCAGTACTCTTAGTTTCAGAGCGTAATTAGCAATAATTACCCTACTGGCTTTGCCAAATGGTCATTTACTTTGCAGGAACGCGCGCGCACACACACACACACACACACACACACACACACACACACACACACACTCTCATTCTCTCACTCTTAAAGCTTTTACCCACTAGAAAGTGGTAACCACTTTAGCTGTGTCTAAAAAAACTGTAGTGGTTGACGTACAGTATAGAGCCAAAAGTATGTATGACCACACTTTGTTTGCTTTTTTAGGTTGGGAGTTTTTGTTTTATTGGTTTTTTTTGTTTGTTCATTTGTTTAGCTTTGTGTTTGAATCAGTTTTAGCTTGGCTGCAGTCACGCTAGGGAAAACAATGGTTGGCGATCGACCAAAATTATTACAATCAACTTGTGATCCCTCTGCCTTTGAAAATGTTGCTTTGAAGATGGGGACCAGATCTGAGACCACTTGTGGTCAGTTGCTGTCTTCAAACTGGCTTTGGGGCATCAAAATGGCAATAAGACGAAGTCGGACTGCTATCAGTTTTCAATCAAACGGGGTCAAAGTGTGACACTGGGAATATTACGCAGATTAACTAACCCTAACATAGTATAGCATTCAGAGACTAATCTAATACACTAACACAGTCCAATTAATAGATGCATTTTACAGACCTGTGTCATAGCATCTATCAAAGTAAAAGACAAAGAGACATGGGAGTTTTCATTCTTTAGTAAAGTAAATAAAGTGAAGATGCATCCTTGTACGTGTCTTGCGTTGGGGTTCTCCTCCCTCCCTTCGATTATCCGTTGAATTCAGTTCAGTTCTTCTGTGTTTCAATAAAATATCAGTATTACTGCACAGCAGAAATATGTGGGGCTTGACTCTGAGTGAGAAGTGAGTAAAGAGTAAAAGAACAGGATAGCACTCTCAGCCTTGAGCCATCCAACCAATGCCAATTACTCACTGATAACCTCTCCCCCTCTCATTCCAAATAAACACAGATTCCTAGCAGCAACTATCACACGCACACACACACACACACACACACACACACACACACATCGAGCGCAAAATAAGACATGCTTTTTGGTGTTAAATTAAGTGCAATTTACAGTAAATTGCCTGTCACAAACTTTAGCAACTCACGTTTGTGCGTTTTGATCACTCGATCGAGCAGTGCTCATCGGCACAGACTGACACTGGCCGATGAGCAGACAGCATGTTGGCAGTCTGTCTGCGTTTATAAATTAGACGGTGATTATCTGCTTGAGAGTGATTTGCAGTTAATCCGAATCAGTCCGAGTCGGACCGAGACAGTTTGCCTCCCAGCAGGCGACCTGTGCAGTCGCTTCGCAAACAAAAGTTCAATGCAGGTTGCTGTCCTATTTTTAATCTACTGTGACTGAGCCCTTAAGGAAACTCATACAGGACTGCGTTACTTCAAGTTTTTGGAAATATTTTAGAGAGGGCTACTCATGATAAGTGGAGTCCAAAAGGATGGAGAAGAACTTCACTGGTTTAAGGGCTGATTCAGTCTCTTCCAACACCTCGGGAATGAATGGTAATGACAATAGTAAGCCAGGCCTTATCACCTGATGTCACTAATGCAATGCTGAATGGAAACTGTTCATTACAACTACAGTCTGATCTCCCAGCTCCACTGGAGCCATTGGGATTAGGGGCACAACACTGATGATGATGAGAGTGGGACAAGTACTGCCTTTTGATTTCCGTGCCCAGATTTTATCATGCAGGCATGTTTCTGTAACTTTTAGGACTCTTTAACATGCCTTGTAGAATAGATGTCACATAATTGCACCCGTGATTTAAGAATGATCTTTGTGTGTGCATGCAAGGGTTGTTTTATTTGCTGAAAAGAAGCAAGCAGATGTGTGGGTTTTTTTTTTGAGGATTGAAGAGGACTGAAGATTTTGATTTTGTTGAGTGGTTGGATCTTTACAAACCACTGTAACACAAACACTGCTATTTAATTTGCTGTTGCTTCTTTTTTTTTTTTTTTTTTTTACTGCTCCTGTAACTTCCAAATCCATCCCAAAATGTAAGGATCACCCTTCATAAATTATCATCTATTTCTCCATGTCTCATCTTTGTGAAATCCCTTTCCCCATGGTGTTGTGTCCCCATGTCACCCCCACTTCTGTCTCTGTGTGACTGGACTTAAAAGGCTAGCTTGGAGCATGACAACCATCACTCACATCAGAGGGCTGAAAGAGTAGGAAAAGATCTGGAATGGAGGGAGATGAAAGCAAAAATTGCAGATGAGGTAGAGCAGGAAGAGCGTAGTTTTAAAGATTTATTGAGGATTGACAGCTTCTCTGTCAGTCAAAGAAAGAAGACTAACACATGCACACCATCCACACATGAAAACCCACATCTCCAAATGTAAGATTACCTGATTCACTGGTAAAAAAAAAAAAAAAAAAAGGAAATTCAGTCTAAATGTTTTACAGATTGGGGGGAAGTTAGCTGAAATCCTTCATAAACTACTGAAATTTATTCATCCTATGATAATAAAGACTGATTTGCAGGGAACACATGCAGAGTTTTTTATTTTGCAGCAAAGAACTGACTGAATGTGATTCTTTGTGTTTTGATGTTAAAAATGAAGTGTCTCATCGATGTCAGCCTTCCATCCAGAGAAATGTTATAAGAGTTTATTCATATTGGAAATGATATTTGCTTATTTATAATATTTATATTTAAAATTCAAATTTCAGTGTCTGCGTGTTATTTGTGTTTGTTTTAATCCCATTTGAAGAACAGCTCAAGTCACTTTCCTAATGTCGAGCCACTCCTGAATCAGTGATAACGTCGGAAACATCTTTCCCGGGCTCAGTGGTCAAAAGTCCTCTCTTTTCTCTCTCTCTCTCTTTCTTTTTAGATGAAAGTAAATTTTGCATTTCTTTTGGAAATCAAGGTCCTAGAGTCTCGAGGAAGAGTGGAGAGGAATGGTATCCAAGCTATTTGAAGTTCAGTGTGAGGTTTCCGCAATCTGTGATGATTTGGGGTGCCATGTCATCTGCAGGTGTTGGTGGTGGCTGCTCCACTGTATTTTATCAAGTCCAAAGTCAATCCAGCTGTGTGCCAGGAGATTTTTAGAGCACTTCATGCTTCAAACTTTATGGCGATGGCAATTTCTTTTTCCAGTAGGACATGGCACCTCCCCACAGTGCCAGAACTACTACCAAATTTTTTGTTGACCATGTTATGAGAAACACCTAACACAAAAATAGAGGGAAAGGCTGCGGCTTTGATGCAGTAATTTGTGGTAAAAAAAAATCCCCTACTAAGTACTGAGTATATAAATGATGTGAGTGAGCGATGTAGCCTAAAAATTATATCACAATATTATTTATTTGTGATAGTGATATTTATGATGATACATTAAAAAAAACTATTGAACACAGTTTTATTGGTGATTGCAGCTTGCAGGCAGCAGCATTTTAATAATGCAAACAAAATGATGAGCGTCTTTCAGCGTTCTTTTCTAACGACCTACTTAGAATGACATACTACCTAATTCGAAGGTGCCGCCAGCAGCAGCATTAGTCTTCAGGAGCCTGCACAATCTTATCACATAACAAAATTGAAAAGTATTTTTTACTGGGGATGCTGTATCTTGGGTCAGGCTTTTTAACCGGTTGCTTAAAGGCCTCCTTTTCCATCATGTAACTGCATCAGTAATTTCCATCCACCGTTTGCTCTTCCTGTCAGCTATAGAGTGCTCCAGAAATACTCAGTTGAGTCATTTATTTACTTTTGGATCACACATCACCCGCTGCTAGTATCTTTTTCTGAAGCGCCCTCATAGCCCGCTTGTGGTTTTGTGTGGGTTTTTTTTTGGGGGGGGGGTTGTTTGTTTTTTTGCCTCAAGTGTGTTGTTTCCACCTTCAGCAAGAAGAGTTTTCTTGCATATTTTGCAGAGTATTATTATTATTATTTGCTGGAGGTTGTTGAAGTCAGCAGGCGCTAAATCCTTGTGGCTCTCGTTCTCAGACATGTCCGGGCTTGTGTCGTTGCTGTGCATGCTAGGAAAGTTTGATATCACAAGATGACACTTTTTTAGATTACATAAAAATTTATGTTGGCGGTGTCGTGGACGGTATAATACAACACAGCTCTAGTAAATAAACATTCTTTCAGAACTTGGACTTTTTTTTTAATGGAAATTCTTTTTTATTGATCTATATTCTAATAATTTGAAATACTGGACAGTAGCCTTATCAAAATTAAATAAGGGGAAAAAACCTTGAAATATTTCACTTTATATGTTATGTATATAAAATATATGAAAGTTTACCTTTTTGAGATAAATTGTGCAGAAAAAAAAACAAATTTTTGGAGATACAGTAGTGTATTTCTATGCTTTATGTGTAAGTATTGGTTGGTTTTTTTTTTAGTTATATGATAAATACTTTATTTATCCCAAAGGTTGGGATGCTACTATGTTACAGCACTCAAAACATGGAAAAACAATTTAATAAAATGAAGACAATATCACAGAACCAAACACTTAAACTGCAGTCCCTGTGCTCATTGTGATGAAAACACTTTAGCTGGTTCAAAAGTGTGCGTATAGATGTTTTTATAACAGCTTACACAGCAACTGAGGGCTTTAACTTCAGAAGTGAAAAGAAGTCAATATTTTTCTTCAATAAAACAAGTTATTTGCCCAAGCATGACTGGGCTTTGGCTCTACTTATAAATTCTGTTTCTGAGAATGGTTGACTTCAAGAAAAATAGAGAATAACAAATTCTCAGATTTGTTTTTGAATGCTCTTATAATATTTGGAATTAAGCAGAACAGGTAAAATAAGTTGCAGAAATGACGAACTTGTGTGTGTGCATGCACCAGAGAATGCCGTCTCATGCTGTTCCTAATCCTTTGCAGATTGAGGTCAGTGGTACTATTGGATGATCTTGGCGTGTTTACAACTTCAGCCCGACTGCTGGAAAGGCTGAGATTGGCTGGTGTTATCTGATTGGTTCTGTCCTCCCCACATATCCGGCATAGGATTCTGATTGGCTCAGAGGCCTTGAGATGAGGTCAAGAAATATCAAATATGTCCATAAGAAATGGGCCAGCCGGCAGGAGGAGGCAGCTAGCCGCTTTCACAGTCCATTGGTGTGTCTACAGAGGGAATGCGAGTGAGTTTCAGAACTGTGTTGGTGGGTGCGGTTGTTATAGTAACTAATGACTGTTCTCACAGGCCCTCAGCACCATGTGGGAGGGTTGCTATGGCAATGCCAGGTTGTAGCGTAGGTGTGTTGTCTGTGAGGTTGCTGTTCACTCATTGTTGACAGGAGTGTCAGAGTGAGTTGACTTTGCAACAACTAGATTTTGAAGTGCAGAACTGGACTTTTGGACTTTTTGTTTAATGCAAACACCACAGAGCACAAGAGATATTAGGCTATTATTAGGAGAGTAATTCGCACTGGACTCAAAGGGCAATATAGTTAATATCCCTACAGTATTGCTGCATAAAGATATTTATTTTTGTTACATGGCAACTGTAGACCCATGTTCAAATTTTGGAACATAATTATGGGGGAAAAAATGCTCCTAGCTCTAAAATTTAAAGCCACCTACTAATTTAATCTTTGAGAATTATTCTTTTAAACAACACAATTCTTAGAGTCTCATAAGATCATATTGCAGTAATTGTGCTGAAGTTCAACATAATATTTAACAATTATTTCCCGGCAGTTACCACCATTACCACTAATTGCTCTGTTTCCAAAACTGTTACAAATAAAGTATTTGAATATAAACACTATTACTGGCTCAGTAAGATTCCCATGCCAGTCATTTTATCATGCAACAAACAAACAAATATATCAGCAGGATAGCTTTATTGCTGCCCAGGGCTCCCATTTGCATCCCTTGCTGCTAGACAGTTTTCAAGCACTCGATATGACCTCTAGCGCACTTCCAAATTACCTTGAGTCAGACCTTGTCAGTATTTTGCAAGAATGCCACAAACTAATGCAGACCCTGTTTATTCTTGTCTGGACTTTTTATATAGCTTTACTTATTCCATTTCAGGAGGCAGCATCTTATCAGCGTACCACTGAGTTTGTGGCCCGCCTGATTACTCACCTTAGTTTTGTGCCATATCTGTTTTATTGTTTTCTTTCTCTCTGAGTGCCTTGTTAAATTCCACATAACCAAATATCAAGTATCTCTCAGCATCCTCTAGGTATTTTATGCACTTATGTCCCTCTGATGTCTCTTTGTTTTTACCATAGGCTTAAAAACAAATGGCAGACACTGACAGTGGCCTCTACTTGCATACATTCGAAAATAATGCAAGAGTAAAGCTTTATTTTTTTCCTGGACCTATGGTGAGACACAGCAAGTTACTTAGGAGAGGCAGCCTCAAACTTGCTGAATTGTAATCTTCACAGTGACATTCCCTTAGGAGCACCAATAGCCAAACACAATGCACTTCAATTTTCTGGCTTTTAAGAAGTGGTCACAGTCCCTGCATGGCAATGCATAAAAGTCTCTGTGCGAATTGTTTGCCTAATTAAATTTTGGCCAGTAACCTTTTTTTCTAACATGATCTCCACAACCCCACCCACCCCTTTGACCTTATTGCCTTTTGGTGTTTTTGCTTGCCTATAATGCATTCAGTTTTGGAAGCTAAGATTCAGTGATGCCTCTCTATTTCAGTCCTCACACACATACATAAAGTATTGCTCTGGTATCCTGCTAAAAATACCTCTTTAGCTATTTCAGGTTTCTTTTTAAAGCTATACATGTTTATTTCTGTCAGTGTGTGGAGTCACTCCATCTTGCTTTCTGAAATTATCACATCTTGATGCATCTTCAGCTTCCTTGCACTTCACTGTACCTCCTTCTCTGATCTCCACTGTTCTCAACCATCTGGCTTGGATGCCATCCTTTTATACTCAGTTGTATCGTAGATACAAGGGGCTGGGCTGAATTTATCACAGTAAATTTATCTCGCCGTTTTGTATATATAGCGCGTGTGATCCAAATGTTCCAAAAGTTTAGTGAGATGCAGTGTTGCTGTAAGACACAGTATTATGTTTTCTGTAACCAGCCATATGGGATAAAATCAGTGTGAAAGAAGTGCCAGAGGGGCCTCTGGAGGAATCTGACTGTGTGAGATGGAGAAAACACCATCACCACACAGTGACATGTGAAAGTCATATATGGAAGAGGAAATGGAGGGCAGTCACCTCAGAGGAAAAAAATAAAAAGCAGGGCTGCATTTACACCTTTCCTCACACCACATCAGATTATTAGCTAACAGTGGAATGCCCTTTTATTTTCACATCTATAATAGCTGAGTAAACCAAATGACTATTTCAGTGTTGCTGCTTTTCCTTATTAAACAGCATTGCATTGTTTAAGGTCTTTTTTTCCTTTTAAGAGTGGTTTAGCATTCATATGTGTTTTAAGGAAGCAAATAATGCTTTTCTAAAATTTAGTACACCGACTCTAAGTAATAATCATCTCTGTTCTTCTTCTGTTTATTTTTGCAGTTATTGCTGACTCTTTGACAGTAACAGCTCCGGCCCAGACTCTATCCAAAGTGGAAGGCGACACGCTACAGCTTACCTGCGAGGTGTCTCGGACCACAGTGCAGCACACTCACTTGTCAGTTGGTTGGTACCTGCGATCCCCAGAGGACCCAGTCGCTGCACCTCAGGAGTTGGTCACATTGTCAAGAGACTTTGTTTTGCGCTCTGGGGGGCCATATCGACAGAGGATGGCAGCGGGGGATCTCAGGCTGGATAAAACCAGCGCCACAGCCTACAGGCTGACCATTCACAAGCTGCAGCCAGTCGACCAGGGACTGCTGTACTGCCAGGCTGCTGAGTGGATTCAGGACCCAGATGGAAGCTGGTTTGCCATGACCCGCAAGCAGAGCGACAAGACTCAGCTCCGTATTCAGCCCACTGGTGAGTGAATTATAAATGGGCTGCCCCGCCTCCCACCCCACCTTTGCATATACAGTACTTTACAATTAAACTGTCATTCAGCTTTCATTCAGCTCTCTCACTGAGCCATTTGTGGGTGGATGAAGCTGCCATGCAAGGCACTCACCATCTTTTTTTTTTGTCCTGCTATAAGATTGTTAGCAACATGGACATGAGGAACTGGGGTTTGAACCACCAACCTTTGTAATTGATGTGAAACCCTTTGCCCCTTTCTGTTTGCACCTCAGAGAGGGGCTGAAGGAAGACTATTCTGTGGGAAAGAAGAGAAGGGGTGGTAGGGAGGGTAAAGATGTTGGTTAGTGCAGGTCCCCTCTGTCCTTTTGACTGGCACACACTCACGCATGTGGGCCGGGTTCCACTGATTGCTGATCAGTATCTCCGGCTAAGCTCATTAGCTTTCTAAAAAGGGCTTAACTAAACCTCCGCAGATTCCCTACTTTTGTATTTGTGTCTGTTTGACGGGCAACATTACAAGCACATCCAAGAAAAATGTAACCAGCTCCAGCTAGCATGGGTGTTTGACATGGGAGACCTATGGCTTCCACATAAGCAGCTTCCCCAGCAACATGTGGCCCATGGCAGAAATGCTGCTTTTTTCCCCCAGCTACTTCCTGCCAACAGTTTGTCCGGTGTTGTGTTAGTGGATTGATAAGAGACACAATGCTTTTTTCTTTTCTTTTTTTTTAAAAATGCCATTACCAAATGTAAAGGAAGAGACTTGCATAAAGAAGTAAGGGAATTTCCATTTCAAGGAGGAAGAGCGGGGGTAGCAGTAACAAGGTTTGCGTGATATGCAAGTGCGTGGGAGAAACAAATAATGTGTTGAGTGGGCTCGTATGGTAATTATTTAATAGGCAACCAACCTCTAGACCAGAAGGACCAGAAAGGCCGCTTTATGTCTCCTCACATGCACTTATAGCTTCTCACCCGACTCAACCCCATAACATCCACTGTCCTGTGTTCCACATACATAAATCCCTTTGTATGCTTCCAAGAAAGGCACAAAGAAATTGGTAATAAACTCCTTTGACATTAGCTCAATTACCAAGAAAGCATGCAGTGGTGAGTATCTCATGCCAGTAAATCACTTCAAAGTGGAATCATTTTGCCTTTCTCCATTAAGCATCAGATCCGTTCTGGACCAATGTGACTTGATGGTGCCCCAGATAATGCTGCGTGGATGAGAAAGAGAGTGAGAACTCATATGTAAAGCAGGTTTGTCAGATGAGTTCCTGCTACTTCAGGGAGGAGACAAAAGGCACACAGAGCTCATCTCTAAACACCCTTTGTCACTCTCTGTCTTCCCTATAATCTATAATGGATGGAGGAATTGTTGCGTGACAAAGAGAATAAAGCAGTTGTGCTGCATTGTGCAGCTGTGGATGTAACTGCTCAAACTTCAGTATATGTGTAAATTCATTTTGGTTTTCTTTTCGCACGCTTATTACACGATGAAGGAGCCACTTGCATGCCTTGAGGCCAAACTAGTGTATTTGATGTTCCACCTGTCCAAGTGCATATTTGACAGAGAGCCAGGAAAATTTAGAAAAGAGAGAGAGAGCAGCTTCTCCATTAGACTCCTATTATAAAAGATGGAGTGGATCTCAAGACAGCCCCATCACTAGCTAATCACCCACTGCCGGCATCAGGGAGATGAGCAACAGACAGAATCCTAATGTACCTTTCACACTCTCTCTCTTTTCCCACCATATCTCTCTTTCTTTGTCTTTTCACTCATCTCTTCCCTTATTTCGTGCTTTCACATCACCTCTCATTGTTCTGCAAACATGGCTCATCACTGCATTTTTTCCCTCCATCTTCCTCACTTTTGCTGCTTTTGCTTAGCACTTTTTTTTAATTACATCTCAACATGAGCATGTGTTGGATCTATGAGGCCATGTAATAACAAATCTATACTATATTAAATTTAAAATAATCCTAATGATGCACCATCACACAGAGAGTTCTGTGGTGTTGTTTTTTAAAATAAATATTTAATAATATATGTGCCTGCAAAACATGGCAGAAGGCAAATTTATTGGCATTCGTGTTTTGTGTGCGTAAACAACATAGTCTTACCTCTCCTCATAATCATCATCATCATCATCATCATCATCATCATCTCTGTGTAACTGGTTCTATACCAGGGGCAGCCTTTGACCTTTTCCATACGAGTGTGTTTCTCAGAAATCCCATTTTAAGTCTTTGTAATTACTGCTGGGGGCTGCTGCCTCCTCACTGAGATGTTTAGCAGCTGTCTCTCATACATACAGAACTCATCTGAAAATTAATATAGAAAACAGACACAAGTGCAATGGCTCATGCACAAAAAAAGCATGATTTGGCCAAGTAGGGGGCACTACCAGTGTTTATTCCACTCTGTTCTAGACTGTGCAGGAATAGGAGTGTGCGACTGTTTCATTTAATTAGGTGTGTGTGTGTGTGTTACAAAATGGAGAGGAGAGAGCAGAGCTGTCTGAAAGACCGTGGTGGTCCACTGAGTGACCTCAGCCTTCTCTAATTTATATTCTCCTTCACTCTGCGCTAACTGATGCTATTTTATTGCCCCATCGTATTCCTGGATGCTTCAGACCCCACCTCTGCCACCCAGTCAGCGCTCAGTCTTCTTAACCGCATTCTCTTGAGGAATGCAGGTTCAGCTTACCAAAAAAAATGGATATTAAGAAAATGAAGCAGCATTATGCATTTCAGTTTTGTGCTGCTTTAATTTAAATCTCTATGCATTTACTAGTCTTTAATCTTGTTGTTTCATCTGGTTTCCTTTTGTTCAGACCGGGACTTCAGCATCCAGGTGAGCACGGAGCGACGGTCCTTCACGGCCGGTGAGCCGCTGGAGCTTCGCTGCACCATTGAGGCGCAGAATGTCCCCGAGCGTTTCTTCTCGGTGTCATGGGTCTTCAGCAGCTCACCGGTGGCCGTGGTGGGCCCCAGTGCCGTGCCTATCCTGGGCCCTGATTATGTTGCCCGGGAGGCCGCAGGTCAAATGACCGTGCGCAAAGAGAGTGACAACGTGCACCTGCTCAAGCTGCAGCACTTGCAACCTGAAGATGCTGGAAAGTATATCTGCCGCGTAACAGAGCGGGAGAGGACGCCCACGGGAGACTTCATCGACCGCAGCAAGAGATCCCGCAATGTCCAGATCACAGTCCAGACACTCAGTGAGTAATAATCTGTTCATGACAACCAGTGGTGTGACTGTTTTGTCCTTAGTTTTCAGTTCCACTAAGAACGATGAGTTTTTGATAATGGCTGTTTTATCTTCACTTAGGCCATATGTAATATCTGCTGCATTTCTCTGTCTCCCCCCTCTGTTCTTCTAAGGCTTGCCTATCACAGATAGCTGCAGAGCTTCTATTGTTAGCTGTGAGTAAGAGGGAATAGGATGTATTTTCTGTTTGAGTGGATTGCTAAGGATTGGTAATGCAGCATTATGGTCCTTCCCATTTCCTTGGCTTAGTGGGGGTAGGGGTGGGGGTAACACTATAGTAGGATAATGGAGAGCAGAAGAGTCCAGAGTGAAGGAGCCTGAGCTAACAGCCATGAAATGAAAGTGTGGAGAAAGAAAAGAGGCAGAGAATGGCATCTAGCTCTCCAGGGCCCTCTAAGTGGCTCCCTAGGCTAAATTAATGTGTTCTGCTGGGGCAGACCTCTTCAGCTGGGTTAAGCAGGGCTGGCCAGTGGAGTGATGTCAGGCTTGCAGCTGATTGATACAAATATACAGTTAAACCCTTAAAACCTTGTTCCCGAATCTCTTCTCATGTTTTTTTTCTTCTTTTTTCCACATAGCCACAGCATCTGGGTCATATTATGCGTTCCCTCATCTCTCAGTGCTACCATGCCTCTGAGGACTAGAACAGTGCATGGAGCCCGCCAACTGCTACCGGCATAATAAAACATAATGGCCACAAAGTAGTATCTCTGCTCAAGCAGCCGATGCTACCTTACTCTGGCCGCTCTGCAGCCCCTGTTAAATCACCCCAAAACAATGGCCCAGAGCCTGCGGCAGTCTCTGGGGAATATCTCTGTATGGAAGGTTTGTTTTTCCGACAAAAGGCCCTAATGCCCTATAACGGATGTTTATAGGGTTTACACAAGATAATGGCCATGGTTATTGGTGGAGAACTTTCGTGAAACACAGCAGTAGTGTTTGGAAAGCATGTGTGCCATGCACAGACTGTCCTTATGCCTTCTTTGTCCTATGTTTGGTCATAGACACACAATTTTAAGGGGGAGAGTTAGTAATGGGTTGCGGCAGGGGTTTATAGTTGATGATTCAGCAGCGTTCAGAGGTTGCAGCAAACTACAAACTGGGGTAAACAGTCATGACAAATGAATTTTAATGGATGGAGCTCACCTTTACAATGAGAAGGAGAGGGAGAGCTCACTTGCTAGACTGAACCTCCATCTTAAAGATGGAAGGGAAAAAGGTGAAAAAGTAGGGAAAGGGAGTTGGGGCTGTTTTGGTAGTGGAGTTCTGTTCGGCAAAATGCAGGAGTCTGTGGTTAAAAACTGAAGAAAAAAATAACAGGAAAAGGAAAGTTGACTAGAAACCTTAGACACTTTTAAGGGAAGGCAGACAGATCTACTTATGTGTATATGGATGCAATCTATTCTTAGCTGTGGAGAAAAAAAATGTGAAGCTTTTAGAATAAAAGACAGAAAAGGATGAAGCATTTTCTCTTTTTTTCATGTGAGTTTGATAGAAATAAGAATTGAATTTATTTCATATTCACAGAGGGCTCATGCTTATTAGGAGGGCCGATGAGCTGAGAGGGAAGCAGCAGAGCTTGGCCTAAGGGAAGGCAAAAAAAAAAAAAAAGAAGTGAGAATTCTTAAGCCACACCCCCAAGAGACAGCAACACTAGCTCCACAGAGGGGAGGAGAGCTTATGGGTCAACCAGAGCTCCATGATGTTTGATGGATGCTGAAGTGATGTGAGTCTAGATAAAGCAGAAAAACAGAGCAGAAGAGTCAGTAAAGACTTTTATCCTTCTCCTCTGAAGTGCCACTGAGCCCTGTGATCTGAATCTTCTTTCCTGTGCGCATTGAGCACTCGGTGAACAAGCTTCACAAGGTTCAGGAAGAGAATCTCAACACACACACCCACACACACACACACACACACACACACACACACACACACAAACTCACCACCATGTCTTCTGTGGCTGTCACTGTGATGTGCCTGGGGCCAGTTACAAAACTCCAGTATCTTACCCTCACACGCACGCTTCCATACACACTCATATAATCATGCAAACAGTCACACACAGAGCACTTGTGCAGTGTTATACTCCAGGGAAGAGGCTCAGCAGTTTGCGTTATTGCCCATGGCCACCCCTACTTTCTGTTTGACACAGAAAGCATTATTTTTGTTGTCTCTTGGATTAAGTTTGAGAGAGTTGAGATTCTGGATAAGTTCTTGTGGTAAAATCTGTATCAAATATAATATCTAAAGTCCTTCACTTTTCTTTTGTGTGTTTGTTTGTTTGTATATTTAATTTAAAATTGGTAACATGGACATTTTGCCCTAATCTACACTTAAACAATTAATTTCAATCATCTAATTTGTATGAGCGTGGTGACTCTGCTGGTGGGGTCCTAGTTCTGCCTTGATGTGTGTTTTATGAGCAGCTGATATTTTAACAAGTTTGAGAACTAAACATAAATTATACCGTATTTTTCATACAACGAAAAGTGTAGCAGATAGAAACTACAGGCTCCTATAGTGGCTGTGGTTACAACTTTGGTGCCAGGGCAAAAAATACAAAACTGGCACAGGTGTGACAACACAACATGACCAGTTTCAGCCTTTATGGAACCGGCACTGCATGGGTGGAAAAGAGGTGAAAGTCTTTTGAAAAAGCTCTCTTTTGCACAAGTGTAGACATCAGAGTAATGGGCATAAAACTGCTTCTAAAGTTTAGAGGTGACTCTGTGCACAGTGGAGTGAAATGGAAGAAGTTTGTGACTGTAAGAACTTTTGCCCAGTACTGATCGCTAGGCCAACTGAACAAGAGAGGCCATAGTTTAGAAGGCTAAACAAGAACTACCAGAAAGATGGCAATCTCAGCAGTGCTCCATCATTTTAGGCCTTTAGGATAGAGCATCCGTGTGAAACTCAAGATATTATCTCACAGACTGCATACCATTGCCTTGAGTTTATCAGAACTGGCCTGCTGGTATATAGCATGCACACCACCGATACTACAAATTAGAGTATATGGGCAGGGCTGTTATATTGGCCGTGCAGAGCTGGGAAGAGCATAAACGATTAATCCACAACCTGTTTTGATGATAAAACAAGATTATTTTGAAACTGCATTACATATTATCTTAGTCAGGACTCATTTGTTATGTGTAGCTATTTACTGAGCTGATTGCACTGGCAAATTGGCATGTCCAAGGCTACAAGTGCCAGCCGCCTCTCGCACCTCACGATTGACATACTCATCAGTCTCATGATCATCCAGTCACTCACAGTCAAATTTAAGCTAGCCCCTTTTTATTAAAAAAAGAAAAGAGAAAAAGAGGAGGCACAGTATCTGATCACCAACATAAACATGAAATAGTAAACCTTTTTGTCTTGTGTGGACAGCTGATGTGACTATAATTAAAGAATATAACATAAAATGGCACAATGAACCAAAACACCAGGTCAAGCAGAAGGATTTGGACAAAGAGCAGAATCTTCAGAAGGCAGAAGAGATGAAAAGCAATCTGGTGTCACAACAGACTGTGTTCACAAAAGCAAAATCTCAAAGAGAGGTTGCTGTTACAGCCAGTTTTATTGTGGCAGAAGAAATTGCAAAATCAGCCTGGGCCATTTACCAAGAGAGTGTTTTTGAAGCGATGCATTGTTAATGTGTGCGGCATTATGTGTCCAGACAAAAAGCCAGCATTTTAAAACACCATTCTATACAAACATTTTTTAAATACCATATGCATAATCACAAATACTATTGCTGATTGTGCACGTGATGTTGCCACCAATCTACAAAGACAGCAGATGGAAAAGGGAAAAGACTTCCCGGCTTATTCCCTTGTGGATGAGAGCAGCAACACAACTGATACTGACTGATGAAGCTACCAACTGATGAAGCTGTCAGTCTTCATCAGCTGAATCCAGAGGAACTGTTGGAAATTAAATCAATGCATGCCACAAGCATGGGGGAAAGACATATTTGAAGAAGTTATCTAAATGTGTAACTTAAATGAAGCTGCATTGGGAGAATGGCAGAGGACTGGCGACATCATGTGATGATGAAACATTGTAGGCTGCAGTGAGTGCTTTTAAAGCCAAGCTGGCCCTGTGGGAGATGCAGATGTTACGAGGAAACCCCAGTCACTTGTTTCCAATCAATGATGGAGCAGATCGGTGCCACTGTGTTGCCCACTGCACATTTTTGCTGGAAAAACTGAGCATGCATGGCACCAAATTCACACAGTGATTTTTCTGACTTTGGAGGCCAGAAAATTAAGTTTGAACTTCTCAGCCAACCATTTGCAGTTGACGGTGAAAGAGCATCTACAAACTCCAGTGTAGTGACACACTCAAGCACACATAAGCTGCTCCAGTGCTTCACATGGTTGGCAGCACATACCTGTTTTAGCAGCTTCTCTTCCTTTGTGATGAAGATTAACAAAACACCAAACAGGAGTCTTCTCACTGGTGCACACCTTCACTCTGTCCTGAGAATTTCTACAGCTCAGAAACTGAACCCAGATGCTAAACTTTCAGTCAGAAAAAGATGCCAAGCATCTGGCTCGGAATGATGCTTGACTGTATATGCTTCCTTTTTTGTATTTTTCAACAGATTGACCATTAAAATATTTTTGTTTTGTTTGTTGGTGTTAATAAAAGAGTAATTTTAGATTTTCAACTTTTGGGGGATTGCCTGTGATAAAATGTTTTTTGTTGGAAATGACTCAGTAAAAAAAACAAAAAAGCTTATAGAGAGGAAGACATAAAAGATTAACACCACTGATGTCGTCTTTGATTTTTAATTTGACTTCTCATTTGTTTTGGTAGAAATCAATTAAAAATCAAAGCAACATGCATCATATTAATCTTTTATGTATTCCTACTCTATAAGCTTTTTGTTTTTCTGAGTCATTTCCAACAAAACATTTTATCACGGCAATCCAAAGTTGAAATCTAATTGGAACATTTTGTGTTACATCTCCTTGTTGTTCACTATGTTTATGTCCATCCTTCTTTTTTTTTTTTTTTTTTTTTTTTTTTTTTCAGTTTCATGTCTCCCTCTCAGCTTGACCCACTTTCAGTTTATAAAACAAAGCGTCTTTTCTCATCAAGTGATGTCCTGGTCCTGGATCCAGCATTCAGTAAAGTTGAACGCACTTGCAGCCATGCTGGGGGAAGACTTTGTGATAATTCAAGGATGCAAGCCCAAACTGAAAATGCTGCTTAAGGAATTATGGTAAGTTTGCTGTACTTGTGGCTCCGTACCTGCGTGTATTTCACATTTTGGCAGTAGCGTTGGGATTTCTTGACTTGGATAATAAAAAGTGGCACTCTGCATGTTTGCATTTTTGAACTGCAGCGCGATGCAGTTTAAGAATGCAAAGGTCAAACTTTGCGATGTTTCTTCTGTACCTTGCAATGGAGCAGAGCAAGTCAACTTCTTTTGTCCTCCTTGCAGAACCCAAAGCAATGAGGGGAATGTTGGCTAATTCTCTGCAGGCAAAACAGAAAGACAAATATGTAAGGTGATCAGTCATGTCACCATCTGTATAATCAGCATGAAATATAGTCACAGGAAACCAGTAAACACATGGTAGCATGACAGCAGGCCCTTTCCTACAAATACATTAATGCAATAAGGCCAAATGGAAAATATATTGATTAAAGAGATGTTGCTATGGTTTGCTACAACGTATCAAACACACCATGTCTTACTGGGGATATCATGTCAATAACACAGCCAGGCCCACAGCCTCGTCACCCCACTGACAGCTTTATTGTTGAAAAAGTTGGCGTTTCAGTTTAATCTTTGGTGTAGTTTCATAGAGGGTATGTGAAGATTAGCCAGATGGCGCCGTGAACGCAATCTGTTAGGATTTAAAGGTGAATGAGGCCTCCCATGTCCTTTTCTGTTGATTAATCATTCAGGAGCTGCAGCTTTGCGTCAGTCTGTCTTTCTTCTAGGTAACGGCAGGCTTTTACCTTCGATTATTGCAAACAGTAAACAGAGGGTGCCATAAAATGCTTCTGTTTTGATCTCAGCTGCGACTGTAATGGCTTGGAATTTTTCTGGTTTTATTGGGGGGGGGGGGGTCTTGTTAGTGACAGATGGAAAGCAGGTTCAGCTTGTTATCAGAGCTGAGAGAATATAACCCGACAGAAACCTGCTTCTAATCACAGAGAGACCATTAAAAAAATAACAACTAAACCCTCTCCTTTACTCACAGCAAAATAATGAGGTGTAACTAAAATCCTGTTAAAAAAAAAACAAAACAAAAATCACCCACTTCTGGAATGGCCTGATAAAAACTTCCAGTTCAAAACAACCAGTGTTAAAGAGGATCGCATGACCTAATTGTCTGTCAACTCCCATCCCCCAAGGGAGTAAAGGTGAACTACTATGCATTGTTACTGTAAGACACTGTTCTTTACATCAAATGTTCACCACCCAGGGATAAGACAGCATTCCTCTGGCTCTGTGAATCACAGAAAACCTCATTCATCAGTAACACTGGCACAGAGCGAGCGAGACAGGCTGCAGTGTAATCCATTAGTCTTTGCAGATGAGATCACTCTGGACCTTTTGCTGGCTTGGCAGAGGTGGGCCCATGAGGTGAGGGATGAGTATCTCTGTTCTGCAGGGAAATGTTACAGGCCTCTCAGAGACTCACTCCCCCTCCCTGCACGCACGCGCACGCGCACACATACACCTCTTAAGAGCCTGTGCCCAAGACACAGAACAGACAACTAGTAGTCGAGGAAAGCTGTGGGTTTAGTTGCACAGAGCCCAGCACTGCTTAAACTCTTTAAAGCAAAAGGTTTCGGGCTATTGCAAGCTGTACTGATTTCTTAGTACACACTGACATCTTAGCCTCTTTGAATCTTATGTGTAAAGAGGCCAAGACGTCAGTGTGTACTGGATAAGTTGACACTGATCTCTAACTAGATGAGGGATAGATGGAAGCATGTTTCAAAATAATTTGGAAAATGAAAAATTGTGGTTTTATGGGTTTGAGCGGTTTATGATTAACTTTATATGCCTTAGTTAGTTAGTTGCCTTAGATTTTTATTTTTTAGAAAGCAAATGAGTGCCAGAGATGCATTATTATTATTATGCATTATTACTACTACGACTATGAAATTATCTTGATATCCACGCTAAAACATGTACCTGTTTGACTTTATCTTAAGATTTTAAAATCTGATGATATTTATGAGCTGCGTTATTAAAGTATTAGCACCTAGTTGTCACAGCTGGGCAATGGTACAAGAGCAAATTAAAATGCTCTCTTACACAGCAAAAATTAAATAAGGTGGCCTGACATGCTTGACACATCATCACTACTGTTTTTTCATTAGACCATCGTTTTAAATCTGCTGATTCAGAAACGTTCTCAGGGAAGTTTCACACAATCTGCACGAACACTTAGGTCCTATGAGTGACACCGAAGGAATGTTACATTCATAAATTTAAACAATGAGCATGATGTCCAACTTTGTTAATGAGTCCACTTTCTTTCTACTCGTTCATAATCAGGAAATCAGTGATGAGTCTGTAATGCACGTGCTCCATTACACCACAGAGGCTGAGGTGGTGCCTTTCAGTTACGCATTACCTCATGATGACACAAACCAGCTGAATATGGCCTGAGAAATACTCTCAGAAAGACACTCTAAAAGACAGTGAGACATGAGAAAAGCACATTGTCAGGGACAGGTGTTTTGTTTCTGTGCTTAGAGTAAGGTATGTTCTGCAGCCTGAGAGGAGGAAGCTAACTCTCCATTGAGACATCTCGTAGGCAATGACATAAAGAGTTTTTCAACATATCCAGTATTCTCCACTGCAAGCTACCCA